>CAEFZP010002660.1:0-111719 GCA_903064625.1 Mallotus villosus
GGGCCGTCGGCACTGGTTCGGACCGGGAGGTGGACGCTGCTGGGGCCGGGCTCTCCCCCCGGCCTCAAGCCTTCTTTCCGGGTGCCGGTAGTGAAGAGGAGCCCCGTTTCCCCCTTCGTTTTCCTGCCGGGGCGCTCGGGGGAGCAGAAAGAGCCAATCCTCGATGGCTTCTTCGAACTCCATTCCCCTCGTCACCGGATTCCGCGGAAGTAAGACATCCGGTAGGCCCTGTCCGAATCACCACCGAACACCCCCAACAAACAGGCCACAGCCGAATCGGAAGACTCGGACACAACGAACAGAATCGAAAATAGCCAATATACGTGCGAACACGAACAGGACTGGCAGCATCAGTGATCATAAACGACCGGGGTGAGTGTGTGCGTATCCGCGCGTCTTTTAAAGACGCCTTATCGGACGCGCCCAATGAATATGCGCTGCTAATATGGGTGTAGTGGGCGGAGGAAGAAGGTGGAGTAAGACGCCTTACGTCCCTTGATGATGCGTGCTGCCCGATTGCCCTGCCTGAACTAGCTGCGCTTATTAAATCCGCATATGAGAAATCATTAAGCCAGGTTTCACTGCACCCAATTACATCAAAATGACAACTTGAATTAGACAGTAAGGAAACTAAATCTGAATTATGTTTGTTTAGGCTTCTGATTTTTAAATGTAACAATGAATATTTATATATATAATTTAATGGTTTTAATTTATCAGGGTCAAGAACATTGCAAGTAATATTGCCACCCATATCAATACAGTGTTGAGAATCTCCAACAATATTGAAATCATTAAAACCCATAATATAAAAATGAAAAGAAAAAATGTCTCTCACCTCTCCGCCATCCTCGTCGCATGGATTTTGGGCAAACTATGATCTTAGGTGTTCCGCGGTGACAAGGAGGCGATGAAGGCTTCAGCCTCAGCTGCCGTGGGAAAGTGTTTCCTAAATCCCGACTCCAGCTTGACGTAAAGCCTGGCCGGGTACAGCCAGTTGTGGCTCTTGAGACTTGGGGAAATGTTGAGGGCTTTAATTGCATGCCAATCAAGCTGGATTTTTCTTAACCACTCTAGCCCAAAAAGAGCTGGTCCTCCATTTTCAACACATAGAACTCCAAATTGTGTTTTGTCACCATAAGTCACATCCACTTAAATTTTTCCTGTAGGAGACACTCTCTCACCAGTGTTTTCAACATCACTCGGGTCTTTTCTAGCTGTAGCTTGGAAAACAGTATTTTGTAGTCAGCTTCAGAGATTACGGACAAAGCTGAACCTGTGTCCAGCTCCATTTTCAACTTTACTCCAAACACGTCTGTCGTTATCCATATAATTTTCCTATCTGCTTCTGTGATGTTGTGCAGTTCTAAGCATGACAGGTCATCTTCATCACTATCTGTAAAGAAATAGATCCTTATTAAACACTACAACTCTGACAAGGTAGACTTAACACCGGACAGTATAGCGAGTGAAGCTATGTCAGGAATGCAAGGTCGGTAGGGGAACAGACGAGTTGTGGCATTGAACGTGGTCATCATGCTAAAAGGACACATTTTAGCATTGCAGGGTCCTAAGGCAATGATTCCAAAGGCACTTTAGTTGACACTTGTATTATATTGGCTATACTATAAATGTATATGATTGATTTCTCTCCTGCTGCAGACCACTCTTTTGTGGTGGATGTGGGACCTTCTTGTTCTGCATTGTATAAAACTGTTGCCTAAGATGGATACATCAAGATCAATAAGTTACATTCAATTAACATTGTGAGTACCAGGGAGGAGTGTTTTGTGGAAAAAAGGACAAACTCCAAGCTGGTCAGGCTTGGTTGTCATGGAACCAAAACATTTTCAGTGGCCTGGCAAGGAAGATATGAGTGGGGGCCCACGCTTCCTAATCAGACCAATACACCCCGCCTGCCCCAATCGCTACCCAACTCTTCCGTCTGATTACTCCTAATGTAATTTTAATTAAAAACTGCGGTGTCAAAGGGTTTAGCCTGCCTGAGAAGCGGGGCCAGATTGTTGCGCTGTGGCAGCCTCTTCACTTGGTTCACAGGAAATGCATCCTGACACCAGGGTGAGAAGGACAACTGGAGCCAAGACCAACCAAAGGCTGTCCTGTTGTATTTCATTATAAAAATGCAGGACCCAAGAATTGACTATTGTAATTCTGCTTTGTATTTTATTTTAGATTGTAGATTATTTTTCTAACATGTTTGATGCAGTGTGTTTAGAGTTATTTGTGAACAACATAACATTTCAAATATCATATTACTTATATCATAGTCTGTATAAAATTGCACCATTAAGTCAAAACAAGAATACACATTTTGAAAATTGTCACACACAGGTTGTTTTTTTAAAGCCTATGTGTTTAGGTTATTTGTCTTTCAAATTAGGTCAGACCAGTGCATACACAACATTTCAAATGTCAGACAAATTATTTGTAAACTTTATTCATTAACAAACCTTCACTTTGGTTAATGTGTCAACATTCTACTGCATTCCCAGCATAATCAATGTAAAGTATAAAAATATTAATATATTTTTAATATATTTTTGTATTTAAAGTCCTTATTTTATATATTGATAAAACAATGGCAGGAAGTGTGGCATCATGTTTTAAACACACAGGAGGTGTCAGGTCCAGGAGGGTGGAGTGGGGTTGTGAACTCTGCCCTCTAACAACCTACTGTTAGAGATCGGTAACAGCATGTCTGAAAAACCTCTCCAAGTCTTCAGGGGGAGTATGTTTTGTGGAATATAAAACTGTAAACCAAGATTCTGTTTGATGATGAAGTAATGTACTAGCGTGAGAAGTTGCATGTATATATTATAAGAGTGATCAAAACCTTAGACATTGACTATACTGACATTTTATCTTTCCTAATATCAGACACACATAGACTTTATAAAACTGACTCATGACTCTCAATGGGAGTCAACAGTTGAGGTCCACCGGAGGTTTGTAATCCCCTCACCCAAACTGTTGGATGATCTGATCTCCAACGACCCTGAAAACGCTCCCTGCCGCTCTGGATTAAACCACTCTCAAATCAAGCTGGGGAACATTCGTCTACCTGAAAGGAGAGGGGAGAAGGGGGGAAGAAGAAAAAGTAGGAAAAAAGAGGGGAAAAGAGAGAAAGAGAAGGAAGGGATTTTCATGGCCCAGACCTAAATCACCAATGTTTTTTAAATGTTGAGGTATATCAGGAATCACAATTAAAACATTATATTTCTATTTCTATAGACATATATATGGAATAAAAGTGAATCCCAAGGTTTTGGTTTGACTAAATTGTTGCCAGAAATTCAAGTGTTTCTTTTTTATTCTTGGAAATCACATAATCACTGCTTGGTTAATAACAAAACAAATATGATACTAATAACTGTTAAGTGAATATTTAAAATTAAGTTGATGTATTTAGCAGAAAATGTTATCCACAAAACACACAAACAAAGCATAGGAAGATACATTTCTGTTGTGATCAAACTTTTATTTTCAGTCATCTGAAATTCATGATACAGTAGTAGTGAATCCCTCCATTCACTTATTCAACAGTATCTATAGACAATAATTTAAATGTATACATAACAGTAGTGAATCCCTCCATTCGCTTATTCAACAGTATCTATAGACAATAACTTAAATGTATACATAACAGTAGTGAATCCCTCAATTCGCTTATTCAACAGTATCTATAGACAATAAAGTATATACATAACAGTAGTGAATCCCTCAATTCGCTTATTCAACAGTATCTATAGACAATAACTTAAATATATACAGAACAGTAGTGAATCCCTCCATTCACTTATTCAACAGTAACTGTAGACAAAAACAGAAAACATTAATAGAACTATTACCAAAATGAAAGTGTTCAGTGTCCATGCCTCTCGGAGGGGGGTAAAGGGGCAGTAGCCCAGTCACCCTCCACAGGCGGTAGGGCATCCACACCATCAGCCGATGGGTGAATAAACGGTCAGGTGTTGGCGTTTGGTGATATATCAGTGCTGGGACAGGGGGCTCGTACCACAGCTTCAGATCTGGCCGCAGTTTGCCAGAGCGAAAGAGGGTGTTGGAAATCCAACCTTTCTGTGGAAATAAAATTGAGGTACAAACACTCCTATCATGATACGTTCTACCAGTTCCGTAAAGATGTTTCAGTTGAATTGTTATGTTCCAGGGCAGAAGTTTGAGAACAGTTATAGACTATCGGAAGAAGTGATAACAATCCTGTTTCATTGACTTGATTAAGTTTTATTTTGGAGTTGCATTAAAGCTTAATGTTTTGTTTTTGAGAAACCTGTTTGTATTACAGAAAGTTGATATTAATTAAGAGAAAATTAAGAGAAACAGAAATTGAGAACATGTGAGGACTTTTCAGGATGTGCCAAAGTGAGATGTCTTATCATGCAGAGGTTGTAAAAGAGCTGGAGAGAGATGTCTGTTGACCTAAAGGCCTGACTGCTCTGCGGTAGATCACCTTCGGGGGAGGGTTTTATGACTCCCTGACCTAGGAAAGCACTGCTTATCATCTAACCTGGATTCTGGAGAGAATCAGGGCCTGGGTTAGACTGTCTTAGAATAACCTGATTGACAGTTTACTGAATGTTTGGTTTTAGAGATGACCATGTAGACCATAGATATATATAGAACACTAGATACGCCACGCCCCTCTCAGCCGCGGCACACGGAGTCGCCATATTGAGTGGGGCATCAGTCTGAGGTCTGTATGTACTCGACTGTCAGACAGCGATAATAATGCCGGTTCATTGTGAAAGAAATAAAGTTTATAACGAAATATGGCCATGGCAAAACATTTCTGATAGTAGATACAATCGTGGCAAGTTAAAATGCCATGTTTTTAAAAGTGTGTTTTTTTGTGTAACAGAGGGAAAAAAATCTTCCTACCACTCAGAATCAAATATGGATCATCAACTATGATGTTTTAGTGTCATTCACTGAGCCATCACGGCTCAAATTTGCTACATGTTTGTATGAATTTTCCATATGGTGTAATGCACTAGGCAGCAGGTTGACCTCTCCAAGATGGCCGCCACGTGTGCCGTCAGCCGACTGGAGCTCAACATTGACGTGACGTATCTAGTGTTCTATATATATCTATGATGTAGACAACAAGGCATGTTCATATCCTGATCATTTCTGTATTGATTTATTTGTTGCAATCTTTGTTTCTATTTGATTTTGTGTGAAGGAGATCTGAGATGAGGTGAATGCATCATACGTCAAATGACCACCCTGCTGAGTGATGACGGGTTTTATCCCAATACCATGGGTTTCCCGTTGTGTCGAGCGAATTCACACTACTAGACTATAATGCTGTATAGTCTTATCGATTATTACACATTTTTTATTCATTCTTGATTCATACTGAGGAACGTCGCTGCTAACCCATTAAATACGTTTCAAATACGCGTAACACAACATGGAAACATTCATTTCCTATGCGATTTCGTGTGTGTGTTTCTTCGCTATATCTTTTGAAATCAATTAATTTCATAATTTTACATTCTGAACAAATGTAGTGAGCACTACATTACAGCCGTTCACGCCATAATAAATAGAAACTAAGAAAATAAAAGATTTTAGTGGGATATCAGATCCTACGAGCAAAATCACATTTATTTTCCCAAACCATTGCATTATACCGCGAGCTACTGAAGCACTTTGGAATTTCAGGAATGCATTTACCAATTTATTAAATACGTTGGCCTTTAGGCAACATTTTGATTTGGTTCTTCTGAATCAACTAGTTACCGTTGACATACCCGAATGTAAACTAGGTTACTTGTGATCTTACTTCATAAATCAGTTCAGTTCCACTTTAAAGCGGTGGAACATTAAAAAAAAGAGTTAAAATCACGTCCAAAAACTGGTTTTGTGAGAAACGGCTAGAGGTAACTAAAATCTGAGTTAGGTTGCATAAGTATTGAAAAGAAAAACGGAGTAAAACTGATAAGAAATGTTTGGTCTGTCCATCCTACCACTAGGCCTTCCATAGTATATGACCCAATCGGCGTTCCATAGCGAACGACCCCTCACAAACGTCTACACACTGAGGTCACATTGCACACGTTTTGTAATGTTTGAGTAACACTGCTGGACTACTACAAAATGGAGACTACTAAATCAGGTAGCTATTATAAATAAGACAATAACACTTAAGCAACCACAGTTTAAAACTAATATTTACCCGTGTGTTCTGCTGTTAGTGCTGTTCTGCTAGTCTTGCACTGATCGGCTAACTAGCCAGCAAAGCTAGCCTAGCTACTGGGACGTTGTTGCATGCTCTCACACATTACTAATGTCAGTCATCCTTGTCATCGGTCGTTAGCTAGCCAATTCAGTCGTATTGGCTTTTAGAGCGGAATTTCATCTTTATGGTAGCTCATAGATTAATTCGCAATGATCGTGTTGTTAGTTTGCCAGTCCGCTAGGCTAGTTAGTCAGAGAGCTGTGGCTAGTAAAGTCTAATAGTAGGCCTACACTCTGTCGTGAAAAGTATGTTGACACTTCACCATTACATGCATATGGCCAGTAAATTATTTCTACACCAAATTCGACAAAACATGTTTTAATTAACATCACTTTGTGCATTGGGGCATGAGCAAGCTCATTGGTGCTGTCATGCCAAAAACTGTCACCTGTGTGCTGTTTTTCATGATTGTGGGCGAAAGCCCTTTATTTTACATTTGGAAATATTGGTGCTTAAGCATTTTGAGAATACCCCCATGCACAAAGTGACAACGTTTTTTTGTGAAAATGAATTTTCAAATAAAACCTCATTTGGAATGTCCTTCTACTGCTATTCTATTTTCTTCCTGCATATGTTCATACTGTAGCGTCCCCGAGACGGGTCGTTATAAATCGGAGACTAGACTCGATATATTGTTATGGATTTTATTGCAAACAACAGGCAGTTATTTAGGCTACTGCCCACGCCCAAACGTACCCCCCTTCAACTTGTTATAACAGCTAACAAGGTAGAGAGCAACGGTTGCTAATGGTAGTAGGACACAGGTTCACTACAACAGTTACAACTTAAGAACCCTGAACCCGCCCAAACTTCCCGTTATAACACCTGTTGTCACCCCGGAACTTAAAGGTGACTCTACCAATAATGTCCTGACATGCTTTCCCACTTCCTGAAGTGCAGGGTCGCCACAATACATCCAATTTTGTGTCAGTAAACTGTTAGCCTAAAACACAGCAAAGATTGGCCATGTGTTTACTTTTATTTGATTGGTAACCCCCCCCCACACACACACACACACTCCTCCGTCATCGTCCAAGTGTCCCGTTTTTTTGCTTTATCTAAGGTGGCAAACCTAGTTGTTGGAACGCTGCTTCAGCATTTCAAGTATTGTTCTTTGAATCTTTATTCAACTTCTTCTGTTTTTTCCATGACACCTTTCAGCGCCTTCAAATCTTCAGCTATTAAAACCGTTAAAACAGCTATCATAAATTCAGCAGTTTCAGGCCATGGGTGCTATGACTTTTCAGCTTTGTACCTCTTATGCTTGAATTAATATAAATCTACATTCATAATATTTTTTACATGGTTTTCCAATGGAGTTTTCTTTCGAATCCTCTTAAACTTCTTAAACTCTCAACTTTTTCAGATTCGCCAATATTTTTGCTACACACACCATTTAAACTTTAAAATATTGACAATATTTTTAGAAAATTAATCTTTTTGATATCTATTCAACTTTTTTCAATATCACTGATTATGTTTCATGAGTTTTTCAAACCGTTTCTGAGTTATACATGGGTTTCTCTGGATAAGAGCGTCTGCTAAATGACTAAATGTGTCTATGTAGACAGCTAGAGTGAGGCATTGGAATGTTGAGTGACAGCAGAGTCAAAAAACGTTTAAAAAACTTGTAAAAGCACTTTTGCCCTCATGGCCACAATATTAACTTTTCAAGCTTCATTTTGGATCAAAACGATGCCGTGCTTGTGCTGGTCGGACTCACATGGGTAAGGAAAACCCACAGTTATTTACTTTTTGCGTGAGGCGCCCGATAGTGAGACAAAGTCTGTTTCAAGCCCCATAGAGACTAATGCAAATGTGGTGACAAATTCGTCAGAGAAAGCAGAAAGAAGACGTTTTTAAAACTGCCGGTAGAATCGTATTTCTGACCGCACAGACATCAGGACATCTCTGGTTTCGGCAGAGTCTTGGGTCTCGGAAAATATCCTCCATTTTTGGAGCCCCCCCAAAATAGGGCTAGATACGCCCATGCCTGCTGCTATATCCAGGGTTTTTCCTGGGTCAAAATGGGTCTTCGGTGCTAAACATATTCACGGACATGCACTGCACGAGTGATTAATTGCGATGACGGCTCCAATAGAAGATATAGCGAGCACATATAACTTAATATATATGTATATCTTCTAATCAATGTATTTATTCCCAGGTGTTCCCAAATCGTTAATCAAACTTTTGTCAGCATTTTGAGTGGAAATTTCATTTGCATTCGTAGGCTACAGGTGTATTCGGGCACGTCGGGCTGGCCCTCCCAAATTTTCTCTATGCAGGAAAAATCCTGATATCTTATGTCACTACTACAACTACTAATTCTGCAGATGCTGCTAATATCTCTTTTACTACTATTTCTAATGGAACAGTTTTGTTCTACTACGCCACTGATACTACTGTATCTGCTACATTTATTACTATCCCAAGTTCCCAACTATCATTTCAGCTACTAAAACTAATATTCTACTACTTCTATAGTTTAACTGTTCAGCTTTCAGCTTCTCCCACATTGTATTTCAGTTCTTAGCATTGTTAGATGATGCATTTCAGCTTCCACACTGCCTCTTTTGTGCGACTCACACATTTAAAAAAATAATTTCAGCTTGCAGGTATTTTTCTCATTTCTGTATTTTCAGCCATTTAAAAAATGTATTTCAGATTTCAGCATTCCAACGCATTTTCAGCAAGAAATGCTCTTTCTAGTTCACATACTTATTCATAAAGTGTGTGTGGTCATTTTCAGATGAGCCCTTCCTCAGGCATGTGGAGACAGACGTACTGATTCCGAAGATGATGAGGGAAAAAGCTAAGGAGCGCTGTGCCGAGAAAGTTGATGGTGAGTGACGGCTAACCAGCTAGCTAGTTGCACAGAGATCTGAGGGTGCCTCCCAGCTAACAAAATGACGTACCCAGGACGTCCCCGAATTTTATCAGGACGTCGCAAGGGAACATCCCTGTGATGTCTTTTTGTAGGGTTCCCTAAAGGTCCCCGGGACGTCCATGTAACGTCCTCATACCATTTAGGGGACGTTCAGGGAACGTTTGTCTCCGATGTCATGGGGACGTTCCCTTGCGACGTCCTGATAACTTTCGCATACCAAATGCAGAATCAATTTCCCAACCTTAATTTACAGTCACATTTATGCATTTAATGGATATTTATTGTATACAAAGTATACAATGCTTATTACCTAGTAAAATGTAGCCTATAGTGCAAAACTAAACTGAATGTGTTCACTAAAACTCAACAATGTAATTTAACTTCTTTATTTAAAAAAATAATGCTCCTGGAGTTATGTTTATGACCGTAACAAGTGAAATGGAAAGCTTCCCTGACTTTCAGCACCCAGATATCTAATCAACTACATCTAACTCATCTTGATAATTTGGCCGACGTAGCAACAGTAACTGAGAGATCATGTGCGTATGAGTTCGTAACCAGGACAACAATGACGCAAAGTGGCAATGACAGACTGTCATTCTGGTACTTTTCTTGCAAAATGTCTTGGGCTGTGTTCGAAAACTTAGACAGCTGTCTTAATCCTTGATGTCTTACTAGACAGCTGTCTAACTAGACAGCTCTCTTCTCTTTAAGGTACCTTAAAAACCGTTGTTTTCGAACAACCTACTTAGACAGGATGTACGTAATCGCGTACATGTGTACATGGCTAGCTATGACAGTTAACAGCAACCAACTGACAGTTAAAACACCCTGATATATTTTTAAATAGCAGGTTATTTTTACAGTACATTTTGTGTGCACTTTCATCAACACACGACACAATCCCTTACAGCACAGCATTGTAGGACATAAATAATCACATGAAGTCCATGTATAGTGGGATAGCCAAGATCACTGTTAATAATGGCTTTGATCAAATTGTGCATCGAGTGACTACTGATGTGCATCGAATGACTACTGATGTGGACAGGCCTTTGTTGATTGGATTAGTTTCAGTACTCTGCCTCTTGATTGTTTTGATCTGCATTTATATTAAACTAGTAGTGATCATTGCCCAGATGTAAAGTAATTATTCATTATTTAGTTGTTTAGTAGCCTTGGAGGTACAGGGAGAAAGGGAGCAAGCTAATTATGAAGACCTTGCTAACAGAGTGAAGATATTGGCCATTCAACACCTTTTTAACAACAACAACCTACCATCTGTATCTATAATACAGTACAGGGAGCAGTTGATCTTATTATGTATTAACACATATAAATACATCTTTATAGACTTGACTCTGGATATAGTAATAACTATTTACTATGTATGTATCTGCAAACTGGTCCTACCAGGGCCATATTTAGAGATGTGTTTCTCTTGTGTGTTTACCTAGCAGGGAGAAAATAGATCTATGGTAGCCAGTTACAGTACATTGAGACCACAGAAAGGACCACCATTAAATCAGACACTACGTTCAAAATGGGAAAGGAAGCACTTTTTTGAAAATATGCACTGAGCATGTGTGCCAGAGATGGAGTCAAGACTCGAATTCTCAATACCCTGACCGTACTACCTTTCCCAAATCACTAATCAATTATACAATCAAAAGACACTACCGCAATGAGGGTTCCCAAACCAAGACTGACTCCCTAGTAGGGTTGTCACAATATTAGAATTTCACCGATACCCAATAAATTAGAGGCATATATATTTTTTTTTACAATGCAAACAATTGTGTGTAATATAAAATTCCACTCAGTGAGCAGAACCCCACTGCACGGAGGCGCCTCTCGGTTGTTGAATTTGTGCACAAATACTTATATCTTAGTGAAAAGCTAATATCTGCGCATGTGAAAATAAAATCTGTGCTTGCGACTATTTACATAATTCAAATGAATGGGTCGTTATCCAGCTTTGCAGAAGCCTGCTTATGACCATTCATTTGAATCAGGTGTGTTGGAGCAGGGAAACATCTAAAACATGCAGGACAGGTGTTCCCTGAGGACCCGGGTTGGGAACCACTGATCTAGTCATAGGAGGGGCTGTGCCTGCCTCTCTGCAGCGGTGCTGTGTGTGCACTGTGTGCGCGGAGTTTTTTGTGTTAAAGTTTGAATTTCAAACGAATATAAAGACCAGGATGACAAATTGAAAAAACTTAAATATCTAATTCACATTCATATTTCAGCTGTACAGAGCCCTTGAAGGGACTTGTGAAAATCTATAGTTCGACGTCCGGACGAGAAAGTGTTTTTTATTTTTTTTCACAGGTCCCTTCAGGGGCTCCGTACAGCTGCACCCCTATCAGTGCATTTACATTAGGTTTTTATTATATAAATAAAGTTGATTGATTGATGATGGTATTAATTCGAATCTAGCTTTATTCGGATAATGCTATTTTTTGGGGCAACTGGATTATCCGAATATACATGGCAGTGAATAAATCAAATTATTGGCCGAAAGCATGTCATATCCCAGTCCGATACGTGGCGCTGTTTTAAGTACAACTACTGGTGATACAGCCATTTCCGCTTGACCTCTTCACCACTACCAACAACAACCATAGATATATATAAAGGCCTTTACATATATCTATGACAACAACAACATCAACATTTCGAGAAAGATGGCAAGGTGAAGCTACGTCCCTCTACATTTCGTGCACTATGACAATAGGAGTACTGCGAATGCAAACGGCGCTATTGGCTAGATTGGAGAGAAGACGCCGCCGCCGAAGGAACATGGAGAATTTTATTCAGACCACCAATATAGTGTTGCACTTTGCCACAGTACCGCAAAGATCTCGACGAACAGTCTAGATGAAGAGCAGACACAAAGTTGTATTATTATTATTAGACATTATCCAGTAGATTGGAGGTAAATGTTGCTTCTGTCCTTTTCCACTGTTAATCTACTACTTCTCATTTTATTTCAGCCTTTAACTACTGCTGTAAGCAAACTGGCATTCTTATGGCGTTCAAGTGTCGGAATGAGAATACTGCCTTGAAAGAGTGCCTGACTGTTTAGTGAGTATGGGACATTTACTGGTCCATCTTAATCCCCTGATTATAGGTGATCATAGTTTGGGCACAATTGACAATTATTAATTTGTGTAGAATAGACCAACAGACATCTCACAAAGTCAACATTTGTGTAATAAAAGTTACCAAACATCACTTGTCCACAGCTACAAAGACCCAGCATTTTTTGAGGAGTGCAAGAAGGAGTATATTCGTGAGAAGTTGGAGTACGAGAGGACTGGCATTCCAGCCAAAAACAGGATACAGAAGCTCCCAGCTAGCATGTAAACAAACTGTTCGATAGGCGCGCCTGATAGGCTAATAGCACCTCTAATTGAAACATGTATCTGAAACAATTTGTCACAATTTACTTGAAGAGGGTCTTTATAAGCATTTATGACACCTTTTATACAACCTTCACAACACATTATTCCATTGTAATTTCAATTATATTTTCTGTATTTAAATAAGTACTGGTACAAAAACGTTATATGGACACACATGCGTCAACATTGTTTAGAATGAGAAATTTGATTCCACATCTTAGCATGGTACCTCACTTCTAAAGGGGATTTATCTATGTAATTTGTCTGATACCCTGTCACACCAGGTTTGTATGTGTGTGTGTTCATGATGATGTATATGTTTTTGTTTGGAGTACCCTCATAGAGAAAATGTACAGAGCATTATTTCAGATTTTCACTATAAACCAATTTGATCAGATTTGACCTTTATTTTGAAAACTACCTGTGAATGTGTTATGAATATAGAAGGCCGATATATCAATTACACTTACACCCACAATAGTGTAATGAATGGTTTCAAAAAGATGTTATTTTGTTACAAAGACCCACAATTTCACAAGCAGGATGCGAAGGAAGTACTGTATGTGAAGGGGCCAGTCTAGTTGGTCAGAAAACAAGGTAACAATACTTTGATATCTGGGTTGAATTTTCCAGGATAAAAAGTATACTGTCTTAGTGTTAGGATCCAGGCCATTACTATGGTCACAAGCATAGAATCCTGACTACCCTCTCTTGGGTTTGTGCTTTGTTGTGTGTTAATATTGTCAATTAAAGATGTGAAAGCTTCAGACAACATAAAGAAACGTTCAGATATTCTTGATTTGAGGCATAAATTCAGATGCAGGAGTAATGTGTACAGATCGGATTATTTCCACAAACAATGGAATCATTTAGTCATGTAAATTGAATTCTGAATGTGTAACCATGCAAATACTGCAGCTGTGTTGCACTTGTATACAGAACCAGTGCATGGTACACAGATCTTAAGCTCTATTAAGGTAATTTACTAAAGGCAAGGTTGAATTTGAGTTAAATTATCCCAAATAAAAAATAAAATTATTGTTTTTTGATAACCTAGATTAGAATATGCACTACAAGTAGGCTATTTATCTGAAACCATTGATAGTTGTGCCATTTCTTTGTGAATATGAATATAAAACAATACAATAAACCAATAAATGTTGTTTTGTCTGTTTTTATTTTCATATATCTTATAATCTTTCTAAATGGATAGTATAGTACACTTTGACTAAGGTGTTCTCTGTTGATTGTACAGTGTACAAGTTGCACATCTGTTGCATCTGAGATGTTGTAGAACCATATCTACCAATAAGCTTAAATAAACCAAAGTCTAGAATTGTGGGACCAAGAGATATCCATCTGGTCAAACTGCAGCTAACTGAAAAGTAATTGCAATAATCAATTGTAAAATATAAGATGTGCAGGATACTGAAAGTGTCATGTTTGCATATTTGTTGTCAACAAAAATAGCTGTTATAATTTATTTTAAAATATATACAGTATGTCATTGACATGTACTTGTTATCTCATTACTCTGCTTTCCACTTGGGCTGTACTGGCACATACTCGTCATATTATTAGAATATCATCAAAAAGTGATTTATTTCACAAATTCCATTCAAAAAGTGAAACGTGTATATTATATTCATTCATTACACACAGACTGATATATTTCAAATGTTTATTTATTTGAATTTGTATTATTATAACTGACAACTAAGGAAAATCCCTCCCACCCCCCCACCCTCCTCTTCACAATACCCCATAGATTTTCCATGGGGTTAAGGACATGTGGGGGGGGCGGCACGACCACTTGAATAAAAAATAATAATATCTGGGCCGCGAAGCGGTTTTCCATTATCTATCATATAACTGTGTGGGGAATTGGCAAATTAGCGCCCCCTGCAGCTGCAGGCGCCCCTGCTTGCTAAGAAGGTGCCGTCTACAGATCATGTGTGAGAAGGGGGAAGGGGAGGGGGCACGGGCGAAAAGTTCACCTCTGGGTCTCCCAAATGGAACGGACAAGGGGGGGGGACGGGGGGATCCACTGTAGGCTATACTCTAATGCAATTAGTGGGCTTAAGTCAGTCACACCTCGACTTTCTTCCAAATAACGTACATTCATAACATTATAATTACAGGCCTATAATTCCTGCACGTTTTTGTTTTTCTGAATTGTGTGAAATGCCTAATACAAATACGTAATACAGAACGATTATGTGTCACCAAGGGCAAGGTGAATTGGTTTAGTCTTAACTTCTGTATGAGTGACAGTGTTGGGGGATGGGAAATGTGTTGATTGTCGAGTGCAAAATAAGCACAGAGACGGACAAGAAAAGGTCAAAGCCGTCAGGTGCCCAATTTCGAAAAATAAGAAAAGAAGAGGAGAAATTAGAAAAACATAAAGGTATGTCACTATGTTCTCTCTGTATGATTACGGTATCAATGTCATGAATTAAGGGCTAATGTTAATTGATGGGTATAACTCTTACGTTTGTTAGCCTGCTATTATGCTGCCTATGCTTATACAACAATAATTTGGTTTTAACTCAACAAACACGAGATCTAATTTCACGATAAGATTGTGCTTTGCAACAAAACTGTTACAAGTTCAGTTATTATTTATTTCCATCATTTGGGTTGAAGTTGGGCCCTGTAATTAGCCAACGGAATTTCTGGTACCTCACTTCAGTGGTTTAGATCATATCTATCTGATAGATCACAATATGTCCACTATGATGGCTGCTCATCCAGGAGCGCCACTGTAAAATACGGAGTACCACATGGTTCAGTTCTAGGACCTCTGTTATTTTCACTCTACTTGTTGCTTTTAGGAAACATAATTAGAAGCTCTGGGGTAGACGGCATCAAAGTCTCTCAAAGCCAGCTAGTAAAAAATGTAGGAGTCACAATGGAACCAGACCTTTTGTTTGAGTACCATATTAAGCAAATTACCAGAACTGCATTTTTCCATTTATTTAACATTGCCAAAGTACGAAAATGTATCTCAAAGGATGATGCTGAAAAACTAATACATGCATTTGTTACATTCCGATTGGACTATTGCAATGTGTTGTTCTCTGGCCTCCCAAATACCTACTTAAAAAATGTACAACGGGTACAAAATGCTGCTGCTAGATTATTGACTAGAACAAGAAAGTTCGATCACATAAAACCAACTCTCGTCTCCCTATCCAAGCCAGAGCTGATTTAAAAGTTCTACTAACCTACAAATCTCTGTAGGGATTAGCACCACTGTACCTGTCTGGTCTCCTTACACCCTATCGTCCCGCAAGGGCACTTAGATCTCAAGGTGCCGGCTATCTGGTGGTTCCCCAAATTAAGAAAAAAACTGTTGGAGGCAGGGCGTTCTCATATAGAGCACCTCTTTTCTGGAACAAATTACCTGTCTCAATTAAGGAGGCTGATTCTGTTTTGACATTCAAAATGAGGCTAAAAACATTCTTGTTTAGTCAATTCTACGATTGCTAAAGGTAAGTATGTGTTTATGTACTTTCTATGTAAACCTGTTTGTCTGTGTATCACATGTAACTTTTAAATTGCAATTAAAGCTTCTATATGTTCACGTTGCCCCAATGTAAGTAAACCTGTTACTGTATATCGTTATAGTTCCCGTTACTAGTTGGTGACGACGGGGGACGAGGCATTCTCACCCTTATTCTATAATTATAACTTATTTTAGAATTCTTTCCCCTGGAACAGATGTCATGTTCCAACCGAGGGGGGCTGGCGTGAATTAGTGTCTAGGGATCAAATACCCTTTTTTACTCTGCTAAACTGCAGCACTAGTCCACACTTGACCGGTGGGGATCTCATTGTAATATGACTGTAACTGTTAGCTGCTCCTGGCATTCTCTAATCCCTGCTCTCCTCCCCCTGTTCCCCCCTCCACACATCCCTTGTGGTGTGGGGGGTTTGAGCGGTCAGCACCCGCCTGGTCGTCGGTCTGCCAATGCTGGACCTGGTCACTGACCGGAAACCAGTCTCTGTGACGGGCAACAGCGAGTTTCCCGATCCCTTCCTACATGTATCAAGTTGAACAATGGATTTTGGTGTTTCAAAACCCATTGACACTTCCCTGTTGTATTACTATGTTTAGCCTGTTCTGCTCCTCTCTTTACCAACCGTCTCTGGGTGAGGGGATCCCTCACTGAATTGCTCCTCCCAAGGTTTCTTCAATTTTTTCTCTTGCATTTACTTTTTCTGGGAGTTTTTCCTTGTCTTCCTTGAGGGTTTAGGTTGGTTGAAGGGTAGTTCTATGGGCGTATGTGAAGCCCTCTGTGACATGCTTGCGTGTAAAAAGGGCTATACAAATAAATGTTAGCTATCCACATAATGGCAGACTAGCGACGTAGCAGTGGGAGTGATTGTCTGCATTGGAGAAGTAGCGACGTAGTGGTGGCAGTGATTGTCTTCTTTGTTAGGCATAGCGACGGTTGCTAGCTTTGTTAGCTAACATTACCTGGCACTAATCACCCCAATACTACCTGTACATCTTGCACACGAACACGGTGCTCGATCAGTCTTAAACTACTTTGTGATCGATGTCTATGTTTTGTAGAGCACTTATCCGCCCAAGTTCCTCAACAAAATCTTCAATGTGTGCCAAAATGATAACCCCCAATTAATTTTATCTACTAAGGCCAGCATGCGATCTCTGACACGACTAATGTCTTCCATCACCTCTCCAATCTAGGTGTCCCTATCTACCTTTGATCTTGTGCAGCTGCGTTGGTCTGAACCACGCCCTCTCCTTTGCATGTTGGATTGGAAATAAATACAGCACATAAATAAATGTGGTGTTCGGAAATGAAAGTCTCAATAAATAAATAAATGTGGCATGAGAAAATAAAAGTCCCATTAAATAAATGTTGTCTTGTCAAAATGTCATTTTGAAATAAGTGAATGGATTTATTTATTTAGGTTAACGGATTCAGCTATAAATGTATATGATGCTTTATTTATATATTTATTGCCATCTTTTTATTTATTTCAGGGTTTATTTCATAATTATCCTTATGTATTTACCTATCTATTTATTTAATTTGAACTAAAACCGCGTTCCAAATATACCATGGCCTCTATTTAGTTATTTTTTCCCCGCTACCCTTCCCCTGTCTCCTTATATGAAAGACCTCGACCTCAACCGTCTTAGAACTAAGTATTAGAAGTAGGGGTGGGAATCTTTTGGGACCTCACGATTCGATTTGAAACGATTCTTGGGGTCACGATTAGATTAAAAATCGATTCACTATTTATTTTTTTCGATTCAATATATGCTTACATTTGATTCCAGTTTGCTGTTTAGTGTTAATTGGTTCTATTTGACTGTAACAGGCAGTTTGAAGAAAATAAATCCCACTACGTCCAAACTCGCCCTGGGAAAGAAAAACATTTTTTCCCCCTTATGTTATTTCAAACATGCGACATGGCCAACTGCACTCACTAAAATATCCAAGGTGGAGATACCATGGAGACATTAGGTGTTCAAGTTCAACCTTATATGTTTGAGCCTGAATCAGTGGAAGAATCTGTAGAGGAGCAACCAGTTGCCCGCAGATGGGAAATTACTGTTTAGTTGTAACTGGTAAGTTGTCATTTCGAATTTACTTGAATTTGCAACATCACCTGTTAGCTGTAATAGCCTAGCTAATAGTGTAGGCTAATACTCGCACTTCAATGTCATAGCATAGCCTAAGCATAACTTTGTATTAGGTTTTTTAGCATTGTAAGCAACTGTTTTATAACTTGTACCCTCTTGGTAAATTTTGTGGCATGACAAAGTTGATGCTGCAACTTGTGACGTCACAAGTTGCACTGTTTCAAAAGCTAGCATTTGTAAGTTGCAGTTTCAAAATTGTAGTGAGAAGTGAAATTTTGATAGGAAAAAGGTTTCAATGGACTTTGAGGTTCACTGTATGTCTATTTTACACACCAAACTGTCATTTTTCAACTATGACCAGGTAAAATCGGGTTTGCAACCAATCGCCCCATTAAAGATTATTATACAGTCTGATTCAAACAAATCCGAAATATATATTGAATCTCAACCAAAATGAAACAGCAGGCAAGTAGACATTCACATTAACCTATTCATTTAATTCAAATCATGTTTAGTCTTTAGTGCAGTCATTCTAAAATATAATCATATCTACTGTACATTGCATTTTGGTTTGCAGATTTACACAGAATTGAAAAGTAGGAAACTGTTGTAAAATAAAATGTATTAAAAAAAATCCCAAGACAAATAATTTTCATAATTCTAAGAGGCAGGACATTTTTTAACCCTTCAATCTCTATACAACGGCCCTTAATTTATTGGATTTAACTCGCATAACATAGATTATATTTATTTTCCGTTATTCCCCATTTGCAATACATTGTTAAACATTATAATGACAGAGAGTAGAAGAGGGTAGAGGAAAGGCCCAAGACAAAGGGATCTCTTTGGAGTGCAACTTGGTCTTATGAAATATATTTAAGACACAACTTTACACACCAACTCTTCCAATTATTGTCCTGTGCTTCCGATGAATTGCCATCTCGCTTTTGTGAAGACTTACATTACTAACATTGTTCTTACAATCCTTGCTTGTGTGTTCCAATGGCATTGCAGACGTATTCAAATCCAATATAAATAAACATTGTGGAAACATCTGTCAAACAAGTCCACCAGCCTCAATCTTGAGGTAATTTAAGTAATATAATGTAAGCAGTAGGTCCAGGTTTACTTTGCCATGTGTTGGAATACAGCAATAAGACACTGTTTACCTTCTTAGAAGACAAATATTTTTACCAGTTTATGTGTGGCCTCTAACACACACTGAGCAGTACTGTGTATTCCTGAAAGAAAAGGAAAAAAGACAACACCTCAAGCCATATTTTGTTCACCCAAGGGACTTTTACAAAGCACATTTTCCATTTGAACAACTACAAAGAAAAATCCATATTTTTCCATCAGTTCTCTGTTAGAAAAACATCAGAAAGCACTGTGAAGTCATCATACTGGGTATGAGGTACTAAACCAAAGATTGTACTGTGTATGTGACTAACAGACTTGAGCCTTTTTGGTGCTACTTATGGTAAAGTATATACCTTTACATGTCTGTAAGCATCATAGCACAGGCACAAACACAGCATCTTTATACCTAAACACAGTCTTCACATTATTATGGAATAACCATGTGACTATACACTTTACAACAGTAACATGTAAAGAGAGACTTACATCAGAGGGCTACAATTAAAACCTAGAGTGCTTCTGACTGTGGATCAATGAGTTCCCACAGTGAATGACTAAAAGGGTTTAAGCCCCAATAGACAAATAAAGATGCACACGCCCTTACAAACATAGACATGTGGCTGTTGGAAGTATTTTTTCTTCGTCCCATGTATGATATTTCCTCTCCCACGAACTCAGGGACTTTCGCTCATTATTAGACAAGGATCCCTCAGTGGTAGACAGGGATCCCCAGGCCCTGTGTTCTCATGGCTAAGAAGTCCAGAGAAGTGGTATTAAGGCAGGTCAGGTGGTATGCGGCAGGCAGGGGGTGCAGGGAGTGGTTAGGTCAGTATGGCGGGCTTTTGGGGCTGCTTGTCTTTGAAGTGGAGGAGTGGGGAGGGCTATTTTGACCCTCCCAGAAGACAGTGTCACTGGGCTTGGGGGGGGCTGGGAAAGGACCAGGAACTGTCATCCAAAGAAGCCTGGTTCTGAGGGGGGGGGGCAGAAGCACTGGGCTACCCAGGGCCACAGGACAGTGGCTGGACCAGGGGCCCTGCCCCCAGCAGTCCTCCCTCAGGCCATCCAGCGCTGGGTGGCCCATTGGAGGGCCGGGACGACCAGAGCTTGAGGGCACTGGGGGGGCACTGGGGGGGCGAGGGACTGACACCCGCACTGTCCAGTTGTTCTTTTCGACATCATCCAGACACTGGACTGGAACCATTGACGCCGCTGAAGAGAGGAGTAAAAACATGTATAATCAGTTTCAGAAGACACCACTACATTCCACTACATTCCTGGAAGAAGAATTTGAAAAAGATTCACCAGAGCACCATTTTACAATTCACTAGGATATTAGAAAAGTAACTGTACTCTGAATAAATTATTATTCCAAGCACTTGCTCCATTTCCCAAGCAGAGTTCACCAAGATCAATAGTCTGCCTTGCAGTAAAGCTAGTAGCCTCCTCTCCCAGAAGTTAACGAGCTGAGAGAGAGAGAGAGAGAGAGAGAGAGAGAGAGAGAGACATTTAGACTAGCAGCTCGTTAACTTCTGGGAGATGCTAGCTAGGCTAACTAGCTTTACTGCAAGGCAGCTGCAGAAACGCCACAAGCAAAGAGGCCAGGGTGATAACGATTTACTCATGTTACTTTGTGATATGAATTGTGAAATGTATTAGCTGATATTATTAAGGAAGTAGGCTACACCTACTTTCGGAAACAGTAGTCTACTATTTCACTGAAGCATTAGCATCATGACACCTATGTTGCCCGGGCAACACATACTACAGCGGTTTATGATGCTGATCTTTTTTCAATCGTTAAAATAAACATTCCTCACACATTTTCTTTGTACGATTTATTATGACATTAGCAAACGATTTGTTGGTGAAACTATCATTACCTGTGCTTTCAAACCAGTGTAGCTTACTGCAACGCTGTAGCCTACCCTCGACACTAGTGAGTACAGTAGCTAGCTAGCTTAGCTAGCTAACAACTCTCCACAGCTGTTTTAGGAAGTCAAACGGCGACATAAGCACTCCCCTTACTCAAAAGTCTTTCAATAGCTCAAACTATCTGACTACTAACCTGAACTTCATTGCTACAGCATACACTTTGTCAATCTGGTCATGAAATAATTTATTTCAGCCTAAACCGTACAATGGAACGTTAACTCGAATTAAAACAACACAATCGCTACCAAGACGAACACAACTCTAGTAAGACGGAACCTAGCTAGTACAATTTACCGATGCAGCTTCTCCACACAGGGCGGCATCGCCTTTTGCGTTGTTAGCTACTCACAATGATCGCTACTGTAGCACTTACTTTTTTATGAATGAGCGATTTCCCCCTAAGTTTATTTACGTTTTTGGGGGCAAGTTTTCAGTTATCAGATGGTAGGCTATTGTAGGCTACTGTTTGAATCGCGATTCTATCTGAGATAGCTACTGCCGGTAATGTCGTTGGAATAATCTTCAAAGGGGGTTCTATATTAATGAATGAATGTATTGCAATATGAGTAGGCTAAATGCCTGCAGATATCACAAGAAGGGAAAACTTAAACGAACGTTTCAATCATACAGATTGGGACCATTATCAACACCAACATTTCGTGGCGAAATCCATTGTTATGTCTACTACATTATTTTAAATAGAGCTAGTATAAGTTTAGCTGGCTTGTAAATGAGGACAGCCTCCGAAGTTGAGTTCGCCAATGTCGATGCTAGCTGTAGGATATAACATTTCACTGGGTCTTGCAGCGCTGCTTCATTTAGTGAAATTATTATGAAACGTTATGTTCGAGACGACACAGTAGGCTAAATAATTCATCTTTCAAGTACCGTAAATCCTCAAATAAAGACCGGGATTCAATTAGAGGCCGGGCTTCAGATAGTAGCGGGGGCATAATTATGCCCATTATTTTATTTAAATAATACAATTCTATAACAGAAGATACCGGTTACCCTACGGCTACACCAAGCGCGGAAATGTTGCCTTGAGGACGCGGTGTGGACTCAGCTAGTTCTAATGCATTGAAAGCAATGAGGAAACTAAATTTCCGCGCAGACAATTGAGGAATAGACTGGTTTCTATTTGTATTACTTTCCGCGAGGTTTGCGTGGCCCTTTTTACATAGTCTGGTAATAAAACTATGACAATTATCATATATGTTGCTGTAAATAGGCCTAATGAAGGAAGCAACAAATCCGATTATTTCCCAAACCTCGAGAGCTGTTTCATAGAGATTTAACGTTTCTAACGATTTGAACATTGCTTTTCGAAGATACGACAGTGATAGTAGATAGATTCAAGTGTTAAATAGTAAGTAAGATAGTTGACAGTGTTTATAAAACAAATAGACAGAGACAGCAAAACGGATTCATCTTCAACGCGTCCAGTATAGCCGGCTAAGTAAAAGATCCGCTCCGTGAACGTTTTATTTCCACGAGTCAACATTTCCGCACTTGGTGTAGCCGTAGCGTAAGTAAGAAATAAAGGCCTGCCCCTAATACAAGCTTGCCCCAAATACAGGCCGGTGCGCTGTGCAGCCTAAGTAAATAAAAGCCCCGGCCACTATTTGAGGATTTATGGTAATAAGCCCCCGTTGAAGTGTTGAGCATTACATTAGCTGCACGGTCTGTTGAGATCTTGGGACGAAGCTACTTTTTTGTGTTTTGCTATGGTTTATTACAAGTTTACAAAATTACATGTCAACTAATGGTTGAATTAGTAACCAGATAACGGGACGAGTTGACCAACAACCTACAGAAATGTTCTTTGCTGTCTAAAACCAATGTAAAAACACACTGAATGGTTGATATCAGTAAACACAGTGAGACTATGGGCAGCTGGGGCAGCCGCAAGCAGACCCTCACAATTTCCCCAGAAATTGTATGCTCTCTAGTCTTTCTTTGCTATATTTGATTCAAATTTGCATCTTGCGAATGGTGAGCAGCCTCATAGTTAAATCAAAACAAATACATTGCGCAGACCGGTGTAAAAATTGAGCTGATATTTTCAGCCATTTAGCCTACTCATATTGCATTCATTCATGAAGAAAGAACCCCCCTTTGAAAATTATTCTAACAACGACGTTATCGGCAGTAGCTAACAGTACAATCTTCTAACTGAAAATATGGCCCCAAAAACGTAAATAAGCTTGACATTTATTTAGTGGATAATCGCTCATTCATAAAGAAGCTTACTGGTAGCGATCATTGTCAGTAACAACGCAAAATGCGATATAGCCCTGTGTGGAGGAGCTGCCCCGATAAATTGTACAACTACTGTACAGTGTTCGTCTTGGTAGCGATAGCGTTGGTTGAATTCGATGTAACGTTCCGTTATACGGTTTAGGCTGAAATTAATTATTTTCATGAACAGATTGATAAATTTAGGCTGTGGCAATGAAGTTCGGGTTAGTAATCAGATAGTTTCGCCTATTGAAAGACTTTTGATTTAAGGGAGTGCCGAACATGTTCAGTCGTCGTTTGACTTCCTAAACAGCTGTGGATGTTTTTGTTAGCTACTGAGTGTCTCGGGTAGGCTACAGCGTTGCAGTGAGCTACACTGGTTTGAAACCACAGGTAATGATAATTTCACCAACAAATCGTTTACTAATGTCATAATAAATTCCACAACGAAAATGTATTCGAGAGGAATGTTTATTTTAACGATTGAAAACAGATGCATCATAGACCGATGTAGTAGGCCCTGTGTTGCCCATGTCATGATGATGCTAATGCTTCAGTGAAATAGTAGACTACTACTGTTTCCGAAAGTAGATGTACTTCCTTAATAATATCAGCTTATATTGTACATTACACTTCACAATTGTGTTTCATATCACAAAGTAAAATGAGTAAATAGTTATCACCCTGTCCCTGGTGTCTTTGCTTGTGGCGTTTCTGCAACTGCCTTGCAGTAAAGCTATAGTTAGCCTAGTTTATCCCAGAAGTTAACGAGCTGCTAAACTAATGTTCTGCTAGAGGTAGTCACGCGTCTGTGGCTAGCAAATTAACCACCGTAAATAAAAATACAAGCAACTGAATCGCTAGCTACCAACTTTTGACATCGACGTTTTCTATGTAGTCCAAATATTGACAGATCCTTAGGGGGGCAAAAAGAAGAAGATATATGTGAGAGAACAAAGGATGTGCTCCTGCCGAAGGCTAGGGAGCACACCCAAATAGTAGAGTAACTATATATCTGCTCAGGAATGACAGAGAGAGCATAATTTTTCGATTGTACCCTCGAATTCATAGGTGTCAAACACAAGGCCCACGGGCCACATATGGCCCGGCATACAATTATATCTGGCCTACAAGATCATTTTATATATATATTTTTTAATGGCCCGGCGATATGAAGCACCAATAACACAAACTACAAATACCATAATGCAGCACGACAGCTGCCTTATTGAATAGTCTAATGCCTATTCTGATATGCCTATCATGATATCTCTGTGCGCGCCCGCATTAACAGTGGCACTATCTAGCATCACATCCAACCCAGAATACGTCCTAAATTTGGGCTAATCCCCAAATGTTTACAACGTCTAGCCTGATTAACACTCCGATCGATAAGCAGTCTCGAGAATGGTATCAATATAAAAAAGAATACGATCTCCGTAATCTTGATACCCCCCAAATTTACTGTCAGTTTCAAGAAAGATGGGAAAGCGTTGACATGTTTTCAAGGAGAAAAAACTATGTATTTTCTGTCATGGGGCGAAGTCGGTCGTTAAAGAGTAGGCTACAATCTCCGTCGGCATTTTGACACCAAACACAGAGATAAATATGCCAAGTTTAGCCTCCAAGAAAAACAGCAGATGGTCCAAGAATTAAAAGGCAGACTGCAATCGCAGCAGAATATGTTCGCAAAAGCTACATCTAAAAACGTTGTTGTTATATCGTACACATCGTTACATCGTAGTTACAACTGGCCCTTGAGTTTTGAAAATGAGTTTTGACACCCCTGCTCTAATTTATTACAACAGCCTTCTCGCCACCTCCACCACTAGCTTATGATGTCTTAAAACTGCTTTTTGTGAAACCAAAATTGAGTTTACATGTTGCTCCTCTCTACTGCATTAGACAGAATGCACACTTCTTTTCAGAGACCCATTCTGTGTTACAACTTAATTAATTATTGTCTTCATCGAATTTCCCCACATGGTTTTCACTGGTGCAACTGGAAACAGAACTGAAGTGTCACTGAGAAAATGCCCACTTCCTTACCTGGCTTGCTTGCAACAAGCAAAGAGTAAAAGTCTTTAAGCCTCTTCACAAGGTCTGTCTGCATCTTCAGCGCTGAGTGGAGATGGGAGACCTCAAAGGACAGGCTCTCATAGGACTGCAGCATGGTCTTCTCCCTAATGGAATATTATAAGAGTTAAACATTATTTTAACTTTATTTGTCCACATGCTGCAGGAGTAAGTGGATGCATTTTGTCTATAAAGCACTCATAACATGGCAATGAAATGAGCTTCCTCTGAATCCTTGACAATACGAGTGAACATCTTATCTGTAAACTGTGTCTCCCTCTAGTGACTAATGGTCACATGCAGTTTGAAAAAGAATGGTCTACTCGGAAAGCAGACTTGTCCAGCTAACTTGCTGTGTTCCTTAAACTAAAGATACCAAAAGAGTAACATACCAGTTCTTGGATTCAGGGTTATGGTTCTGATCACAGTCTGGTCTCGTTTGTCCAACAGGATCCTCAAAAACAGAGATCATACGATTTCAACCATAACTGTGATGTGGTTTATACCATCTCAACATTCACATACTACAAATGTATTTTTTAAAGATCTGGATTTGCAAAAGGCCTAAGTATCGGAGTCAATTAAGAATTACCCATATAAACACTTTGCTAGAAGGATGATCTGACAGACTCTTGAACCAGACTAATTTCTATGTCTTTTATTTATTCCTTTTTGCTTATATAATTTGTATGTCTATAGGAAATGTGCCACACTGATTTGTGAAGTAAATGTAAGCTTGTGACATCAAGATTGTTTACATGTGTAAACCACCAATAAGGCTGTCGGTTACCCCGCAGTGTTCTTGCAGCTGTATGTTCTCCTGTTGTACTCTCTCCAGCTCTTCTTGGAGTGTGTGCATCTTTAGGCCATTGTTCACCCGGTCCATTTGCCACAGGTCCTGGCTGCTATTCAGACTCTTCATCACTGAGGGGAACAAGTAACAAATCCATTGAGAGACATTGGTTGTTCCATTAAACATATTGAAGAAAATGTCTCCTGGATGAGAAAAGTAAGTGACGAGACCATTAAGTGACAGTGTACCGAGGTAAGGGGGCCAGGGGGGTGAGTACACCTTGACTGAAAGTCAAGAGGGAAAGTACTGTCATGCATGTTAGTGACGTGCATGGGTGATGTGCGTGTACCTTGGCTTGTTTCGATTTCTGTCCTCAACTCCAGCAGCTCCAACTCTTTGGCCTGCAACTGATCGAGCAGCAGCTTCTCCGATTCACTTCTCTCCTTTTTCTAATGAACAGAGAGAGAAACCATCAGAAATTTACAATATAAAACAGCCAGAGTTTATAGGCAGGCTTACAGGCTACCGAGGGGATTGCCGGTCACTAGTCTTCCCCTTGTGTGAACCCTTTTTACTCTGACCTACCAGTTTTTTCAGCTCCGCCTGTAGCTCCTTATTTTCCATGTAGATACCTCGGTAGGCACTGAATGCCTTGTTCACATACTGGGGTCCTTCTGAGGGGGGCGCTTCTGGTCTGAATGGCTGGAAAAAAACACAAAAGTAAAGCAGATACAAAATGTTTGTAACACAAGACAATTATTATTGATGGTCAGCTACCGGAACCTTTGGTTTTGGATGATCTTCAAGCACCATTTATCATTGTATTGGATGAGTACTGGTTACTGCATCTTGCATCTTGTTTGTGAAATGTATAGTGAAATAAATGATAATTCTATAAATTGTATAACTAAAGTTATGTAAATTGCATTATTAAGATGTATGATTAGCAGGTAACGCTGAACCGTTTGTGTGGGAATGTATCTGTGGTAATAAATCAGTTGTTTAAAGATCACTTTCAGAGTTTGCTCAGTGGTCAAAGACGCAAGTAAATAATTTTGGTCCCTTTAAATTTCCTCAAACCCCCACACTCCCCTTTAGTATCCTCTCGCCTACCTTGTCCTCCAGCTGTTTGACCCTCTTCCTCAGTAAAGTGTTTTCTCGCTCTGTGTCCCTCAAGCGTTTCTTGATGTCCTCGTAGGCAGTGACCAGGGCGAAGTGTGAGGCCACTGACTCATCCCCAGCACACACCGACACTGGGCTCTCGGCCGCCACATATGCCGTCTCATGTTTTAGGATGTAGATGTCATCCTCCACTGCAGGGGGCTCCATTCCAGGCCTATAGGTCAGACGTCACACAAAATGACCTAAATCAGTCAAAAAGCAATAGAACCTACGTGAACTTCCTCACCCTTAAGACTTAAAAATGAAATATAATGGAAACAAAGACCTCTGTAAAGACAGCTTATGCCCTCACTTTCAGTTTGACTTTAAATTCATTTCTGAACCCAATCAAGACAGGACAGTTAAACAATAGAAGATCATGCATTGGTTCAACCTTCCACGGAAACATACCGTAACATTAACACATACCTACTCATCTTTGCAAATGAGATAGTGCTAGCTAGCTTGTTCTAACTTATGCTCGTTAAATAGGCTACTGCAGTCACCACGTACAGCAAAGCTAGGAATAAATCTGTTGCATCGAAGTGAAACCGAAACCCCAAAACGTACAGACTGGTTAGGCTATCTCCCTTTGCAAAACAACATAATTCTGGCTAAACTACCCTTTGTAATATACATTTACTATCTACTAAAATACAATAGCTACAAAGCAAAAATACTGTTGGTTAATTACACAAAAACCTTACTAAATGTAAACAATGCACTCTCATCAAAAATATTAAAACCATCTGCATAGACTAGCTTATATAGCTAGACTAGCTTATATAGCTAGGCTAGCTCAAGCTCTACTAGCTAGACGTTTTGTTCGGTAATATAACAAAGCGAAATGAGCAAGGGATAGCAAACGACAAAGGACCATGTTAATTTATGTGCATAAGTTGCATAGTCAGATAATGTGAATTTAAACATACTCGCTAGTTAGGCAAGCAAAAACGACGATTAATAAATTGATTCCGATTTAACGCAGCTAGCAAGACTAGCTACGATATATAATCAAGCTAGCGCTTGTAGCTAACCTAGTTTAGCGGGCTCCTGTCAAGGGATGAATGGCAATGTTGCAAACGTCACTGACTGAGCAATCATCACCTTCGCCTACCTCGTTGATCCAATAGATTGTTTTCGGGTAGTATCAGGTCGTGAATATGACGAACATGGTATTAAATGAATCGAATCTATAGCGAGTCGTATTTATCGCAGAAAGATTACAGGTAGCATAAACCACGATCTGTTTCATTGGCAAATTGAAGGTATGTACAGAGAATGTCTAATATAGGGAGAACTGCCACTCTCGGGAAACTTCCGGGTTCTGAACTGGTTGCAGTTCCACTCTAGTTCCATATTATGGCGCTAACGGTCGAGTGCAGAATGAATGGTGGTCTATGGAGCTATACCCCTCAAAATCCAGTTTTCTCAGGATACAATTCTTTGTCTAGTAATTTGAATGTTGAATTCGAAAGGGGAGGCAAAAAAACCCCACACTGCTGGGTTTTAGATTTTTTTAAGTCGCCTTTATTTCTACAAAGCCTTTTAAAATTTCAATGACGTCATAAACATTGTACGGCCAGAGATACTGCATTACGGCAAGCTCCGGTCACTTCCTTTTTTCTCTCGAGGCATCGACAACATAGCTGACAGGTTAGGCTCCCCCTGTCAATATACATGCTAGAAAGAGTTTTGGCCTGCTAATGTTGTTGCTAATGTCATTATGATTCCACTTCGGATGCCATCAAGCGGGATCTCTGGTCGTAGTCAGTCCTTCACTAACCAATCAGCATTCATTAGCAGAATGCTAGCATGTTATTGGCAACCAACGACTCACCCTGTAAGAAATCGAAAGGTGTTGGAAAAATTTAAGATGTAGCCTAACATATTTATCCTGTATAAGAATGATTCTGTGTTACAGTATTCCTTGTGTGCAAAGAGAGGCCTAACCCCAGGGACGGACTGGGAGTAAAAATAGGCCCTGGACTTTGATCCAGAACGGCCCACCAGAACCGGTCCCGTATTCGCAATCACAGCGAGCGCCCTGCTAATGCATGCAAATTCTGTGGCTGATGTGATGTTAGGTAGTCCCACGCTTAATGCAATTTTTTTTGGCTGATTTGAGCGGAAAAATTTTTTGGAGCTTGATGTAAAACAAACAATCCGTATAGCCGTTTGTCCAATTGGCAAACATTGTCTAGTGAAGGTCATTACGTTTACGTTTCTTAGCCTGGTTTTCCATCTTTATATTGTCTCCACTAGCTAGTGCACTGCTATGCTAACACTGTTATAAAAGCATTTGACAGTGTAATAACGCTTAATTACATCTTCATGACGAGTGAAAATGTTACCACTGTAGTTGCGGTCAAGGAAAATATTAATGACACTGTTATAAAAGCATTTGACAGTGTAATAACACTCAAAAATATATTTATGACAAGAGAAAATGTTACCACTGTAGTTGTGGTCAAGGAAAATATTCATGACACTGTTATAAAAGCATTTGACAGTGTAATAACACTCAAAAATATATTTATGACAAGAGAAAATGTTACCACTGTAGTTGAGTTCAAGGAAAATATTCATGACACTGTTATAAAAGCATTTGACAGTGTAATAACACTCAAAAATATATTTATGACAAGTGAAAATTTTACCACTGTAGTTGAGGCCAAGGAAAATATTCATGACACAATTATAATGGTCTCATGACAGTCAAAACCAACCACATATGACAGTAGTATTTAATGCTTACACATAAAGCTAAATACACTGCTCTGAAAATGTATGGAACATGTAATCACCACAATATTACACCGTCATTTAAACTTCAGGGATATCAATCTGTCCAGTTAGTAAGCATAAGCAATTGTGCAGGTGCACTGGAGAGGCAACAGCAAGACAACCTCACATAAAGCTAAATATTTTCTTCAAGTTTGATAATTAGGCCTTCTATGATATGTTTATGAGAGGTTATTTTGTGTCAGTTAATGTCAAGTTGTCATGACAAAAACAGTGACAGGTTATTTTGTCTCAGTTAATGTCAAGTTGTCATAACAAAGACATCACAAACAATGTCAACCTTGCATAAGAAATGACATAATTCACAGAATGACACCTAATGACAACATTCATGAACATTCATAAACATCCTTTCATGTGTCATGTCATGGTTATGACAGTGCTATGACAGTGTCATGTTACTCTTATTCACACCCCTTCAAATAAAGTGTTACCGTAACCAGTATAGCAACCATAACAGTTTCTTGCTAGCACGCGTAGCTATCTCAGGAAGTTAAGGTCGGCATAGCGACAGACCCGTCCTTGCTTCGGAACGGCATTGTGACGTCAGGTAGGACAGTATTTGGCCTGACAGCGCCCTGGTGGTTCACCAGACTAATGCTTACACTATGTAGGCTGACACCACATAGATATATATAGAACACTAGATACGTCACGTCAATGTTGAGCTCCAGTCGGCTGACGGCACACGCGGCGGCCATCTTGGAGAGGTCAACCTGCTGCCTAGTGCATTACACCATATGGAAAATTCATACAAACATGTAGCAAATTTGAGCCGTGATGGCTCAGTGAATGACACTAAAAACATCATAGTTGATGATCCATATTTGATTCTGAGTGGTAGGAAGATTTTTTTAGGCTACTTAACAAATGTATGTAATGTAATGTAAAATGTATCTCACCTGTGGAAAGTGATTCCCTCTCGTCGGGTGTGTACTGAACGACGTTGTACACACCCAAAAGCAGCACAATGAACCGGCATTATTATCGCTGTCTGACAGTCGAGTACATACAGACCTCAGACTGATGCCCCACTCAATATGGCGACTCCGTGTGCCGCGGCTGAGAGGGGCGTGGCGTATCTAGTGTTCTATATATATCTATGTGACACCACTCGGCAGCCTGGGTTCACATCCGGCCCAGGCCGTTTACGGCATGTAAAGGCCCTCTCTTTCTCTCTCCACACTTTACCTTCCTCTCCAAACACATTAAGTCTATCATAAAATAATAAAAAAGGCAGAAATGCCACAATAATTATTAGTGCTGTCAGTTAAACGCATTATTAATGCCTTTAACGCAAACCCATTTTAACTGCTTACATTTTTATATCGCGAAATTAACGTTCTTTTTGGCCTAGCAAACTTTTTAGTTTTTTTCACATGCTGTTGCAACAACTAGCGACGTTATAAAAACTACAACACCACACTAGATCTAGCTAGACCAGAAACAAAACAACAGGCACGCCGCACACACTTGTTTGGGCTTGTGAGCAGGCTAAAGAGTAGTAGGCTAACCACGTTTTGAGTGGGTGGCGAGCGCGAGATGCCGAAATGAATGCCATTAAGATCCTGAATGGAAAGTTTACTTTTAAAAAGTTGCCAAATGGTTCCATTGACAAGACCAAAGTAAAGTGTGTTTTGTCGTTGTGAACTGAGCTATCATCGCAGCACGTCCAGTCTGAAATACCATAGATATATATAAATACATATCTATGTGAAATACCAACTGATGGCCAAGCACACAGCTGATAAGTATTCTCCGCCCCCTCGTCAAAGCCAGGCGATTGCAATGTTGTTTTCAATAAAAAAATATTTTGCACTAAGCAAGCCGATCCACTTTTCCATGTTGATAAGAGCATTAAAATGAGAAAAAAATTATGGGACAAAAAGAAATCAAGGGACATTTAGAATAGATGGTTAAATGTGTGATTAATTGCAATTAATTGCAAATTAACTATGACATTAATGCGATTAATTGTGATAAATATTTTAATCGTTTGACAGCACTAATAATTATATTTACTGTTTGTCAACCATACACAATGTTATTGCCTTCAAATCTTGCATAACATTAGCTTTCTGGCTCATAGCTGAGCCAAAGGAAAGTGTTCCATGAGCTGAGCGGACTAGAAATATAAATTTGCTTATGTCTTGGAAAGACACAAATATAAATGTTTGTAAAAATTAAAAAAACATATTTGCAAATGACTATGGTATAAGCGGGATAATGCCCTTCGAGGTGTCTATAAATCTATATATATCTGATCATGGACACCTCGAAAGGGCATTATCCCATACATATACCAAAACAATTGAGATGTTATTGTTGTACAGTAGTATTATTGTAGATTTGTAGTACACAGTATTATTCTTGATTTCTTTGCTCGTTATCTGAGATGAGGTTTGAGAGAGGGAGAGAGAGAGAGGTTACTTTGTGATGCGGCTAGTAAATACAGTCTGTTTCTTGATTCAGACCACCAAAACGGTTTAACTTCTGATTCACTTCTGATCCTCGATCTTCTATTGTACATTCAAGATACATCTTTTGTAGCCGTGGTTGCTTTGGATAAAGGTGTGCTAAATTAATGAAATCAAAATGTTAAAATGATAATTTACCGTCCAAACTCACGTACGTTATTGTTCTCGTTCTGCCAGTGTGGGGTCAGTGTGTGGTCAGTGTGTGATGTCATTCACTCAAGTGCCTCCAAACTCCAGACAAGGAAGCCAACTACTTTTGTAGCAAATACTCAGGCTGGGAAGACTGCTTAGAGACAAGACTGGGAGGTGCACCTGCATCAATGTCCAACCCTTATGGATGGCTTAAACACCTGATGCATTCTCTCATATACTGCAGAAGAGGACAGTCAACCAGGAAACTATCTATACTTGGTGGTGTATCTCAACCCAAAAATAAATTCAGCCTTGTTGATTTAAGTCAGCCAAATTGCAGTTCCACATCATTATTCTCTTTCATTTCTTGTTAAACTTGTCCTCATTGCAAATATTGCTTCAAAACACATCAGACAACATAGGTAAGAAATGTCTGTTTTCTTTATGTAAAGGTAGATTTTTTACAAAATAAAATAGTCGCTGAGGGTAAGAAGTCTACTTTGTGTGTCATTGATCATTTTCCTTAGGGACTGAAAGACACTGTCCAAACTCATTTGCAATGCAACCAAGTTAATGGTTTACTTAAACTCTATACACAATTTGAAATGCACATTCACTACATGGTTAGGTCCATATTTAATGTACACAAACAGTATGAGTATTTACTTTGCCCTTTGGACACAGCTGATTGTGGAATACATGCATGAATGAAAGAAAAATGACTCACAGGCACAAACCCATAACCTACAATACACATACACAATCATCTCTCCCTCTTGGACAGTGTTTCTCACGTCACCATTCAGTACACAAGTGTTACACACAGATGGGTTTGGTGTATGGTAGAGGACACTTCTTATTTCATAAGCGTTCTAGTCAAACAGACAAGTCCTGCAAGGGAAGAAGAATGCATGTTTAAATGTATTCAACCATGGCATTGAACTATAATAAAGTATCTGACAACATTATCGAAGTTTCAAATCTTTACATACAGTCCATAAATATTTATACACTGACACAACTTGTTATTTTTTACTGTTTACCAAAACATATTCAAGTTACAGTTAAATAATTCATGTGGGCTTAAAGTGCAGTCTTAGCTTCAATTTGAGGATATTCACATCCAAACTGCAGAGGGGTTTAGGAATGGCAGCTCTATAATATGTAGCACCTTTTTTTTTCAAGGGACCAAAAGTAATTGTACAACCATTCATAAGTCTCAAGAATAGGAAGGCCAGATTTAGCCAAAAATCATTTAAAAAGTCAGCCCAGTTCTGGAACAGCATTCTTTGGACAGATGAAACTAAGATCGAACTGTACTAGAATGATGGGAAAAAAAGTATGGCAAAGGCTTGGAACGGCTCATGATCTGAAGCATACCACATCATCTGTTAAACACGGTGGAGGCAGTGTGATGGCATGGGCCTGCATGGCTTCCAATGGCACTGGGACACTAGTGTTTATTGATGATGTGACAGAAGCAGCCAGATGAATTCTAAAGTGTATAGGGATATATTGTCTGTACAAATTCAGCAAAGTTGATTGGATGGCACTCTATTTACAGATGGAGTAAAGGCCTGGCCTGGCAAAGCATCACAAAGGAGTTAACCCAATGTTTGGTAATGTCCATGGGTTCCAGACTTCATGCAGTCATTGCCTGCAAAGGATTTACGACAAACGTTTCCTTTATGATTAGTTTAATTTGTCAAATTACTTGCCCCTGAAATAAGAGGACTGTGTATATATTTTTTTGCAATTCCTAAACGTTTCATACAATATTTTTGTTCAACGCCTTGAATTAAAGCTGAAAGTCTGCACTTTAATTGCATCTTGGTTCTCAAGTTTTAAATCCATTGTGGTGGCGTACAAAGCCAAAATTATGTGTGTCACTGTCCAAATATTTATGGACTTAACTGTATGTCCATGTGGACAGGCTGGACACTCACTCCTCAATGTGTGCCTATGCCGTTTATATCCTCCCCGATTCTTTCAGTTTGCCCACTAGGTCATCAACCGTGTCCACCTTAACCCCCGCCTCTCTCTGTGGTGGCTCATCCACCCTCACCACCTCCACCCGTGAAGTTAGGTCCACGCCCAGGTCTGATGGTTTCACATTGGCAATCTTCTTCTTTTTTGCTTTCTGCAAAGAAGGAACATAAAGGCTCATGGGTGATGAGAAGAGTCAATCTTAGGTGTATGTGTGTGTTTAATAGGTTATTTACCATGATGTTGGGAAGGGTGGCATATCTGGGAGTGTTGAGTCGAAGGTCTGCGGTCAATACTGCTGGCATATTGATTTTGATGGTCTCCAGTCCACCATCAATCTCCCTCACCACCGTGACCTTGTCTCCATCCAGTGCCACCTCAGATGCAAAAGTGCCCTGCAATGCCAGAATGACGGTTCTTATCCACCCTCAGATAACACGCTCTAACAAACCTTCTCTTTACATACTCTGGCAAGGTCATTCACAAAACATCTTATGATTAGAGAGAACCTTTCCATCGTTTCTCATGCATGCCATGATATAACGGAAGAATGTCATCTGTTGCTTGGAAACACCACTACTTCCGCAATTGTGCCTCCTATTTAAACTGCCTTCAAATTGGCCTACACATGTACATATTCACATATCTTATTGTTTCATTCTCACCTATAAAGCGAATTCTGATTCAATATTATGGCAATGGTCATAAGTTAATACCCATATCAGTCATTGATTTGAGTAAATGAACCTCTATTTACAAAAATCCTCCTGCTCTCAATTTACTTCATGAATATTGCTGATGAAAGCTAAAACAGCCAATTGGACAACACAGACCTGAGGCCAGTCCAGTAAGGCAGCAGTCATCTGACCTGTCTGGTTACAGTCATCATCAATTGCCTGGCAGGAAAACAACATATGAACAGATTGTCATGTGGAAATGAAAGTAATGTGACTGGTCCATGTAGAAAAAGAGAAATTGTGTGGACAAATCTGGTAGGAACACATAGCTACTTCCTAGCATCCCTCACCTGTTTTCCTAAGATGACAAGTTGAGCGTCTTCTTTCTTAGCCAGGGCAGCAAAGATCTTAGACACCTGTAGGGGGCCCAGTGTCTTGTAGTCATTCCCAGTAACTTCAACATGTATCCCCCGGTCCGCCCCCATGGCCAAGGCAGTACGGATAGTTTCCTGCATATAATAGACAAAATATTACCCTAAAAACTGAATCACAATGATATATGTGATGTATTTTTTTTACTATGACAACATTATAAATACACTTACAAACACACACATGCCTGCCTAATATTGTGTAGGTCCCCCTTACACCAATCAGTCATAACATTATGACCACCTGCCTAAAATGTCCTCTTTTTGCTGCCAAGACAGCCCTGAACGTTGAAGTATGGACTCCACTAGACCTCTGAAAGTCTGCTGTGGTATCTGGCACCAAGACGTTAGCAGTGGATCCTTCAAGTCCTGTAAGTTGTGAGGTGGGTATTACATGGATTGGACTAATTTCAAGTCAACACCTTGAACTTGTTATGTACCATTCCTGAACAATTTTGGCTATGTGGCAGGGCGCATGATCCTGCTTAAAAATGCCACTGCCATCAGGGAATACCGTTTCAATGAAAGGGTGAACATGGTCTGAGATGATGCTTAGGTAGCTGTTGTGTGTCAAATACACATCCTCATTAATGGCAGGACCCAAGGTTCCCCAGCAGAACATTGCCCAAAGCATCTCACTGGCTCTGCCGGCTTGCCTTCTTCCCGGTGCAGGTGTTCCCTGATGCCATGAGTTCTCTGAGAAGGGATTTCCTGTCTTGCATGTTTTAGATGGTTCCCTGTACAAACACACCTGATTCAAATTAACGGTCATAAGTAGGCTTCTGCAAAGCTGGATAACGACGACCCATTCATATGAATCGGGTGTGTTGGAGCAGGGAAACATCTAACATGCAGGACAGGGGGTCCCTGAGGACCAGGGTTGGGAACCACTGATCTACATGATGTAAAAGCATTGGGTAAGAAGTATACATGATTCATCAGACCAGGTTACCTTCTTCCATTGTTCCGTGGTCTATTTCTGATGCTCACGTGCCCATTGTAGGCGCTTTCCGCAATTGACGGGTCAACCTAACAGGTCTGCGGCTACGCAGCCCCATACGCAACAAACTGCGATGCACTGTGTGTTCTGATACTTTTCTATCAGAACCAGAATAAACCTTTTCAGTAGTTTGAGCTACAGTAACTCCAGCCTTCGCTCCCGATGTGCATCAATGAGCCCATGACCCTGTCGTTTACCTACCGGTTTACCGCTTTTCCTTCCTGGGACCAGTTTTGTTAGGTAATGACCGCTGCAGACCAAGAACACCCCACACGAGCTACAGTTTTGGAGATGCTCTGAAGCATTCATCTAGACATCACAATTTGGCCCTTAGCCAAAATCCTCATGCTTTTCCATGTTTCACTTCTAAAATCAACAATTTTTATGCGTAATATATCTCTCCCCCTGAGAGGTACCATGATAACGATAACAGTGGTCATAATGTTATGACTGTGGTATAGCTTACTAATATTAGCTAGCAAGTTAAATGTACGTTTTCTCTTGCGCTATCTGGAGGATCTATCCTCTGCCCTGTTCGTCACTGCCAGGCAGAACGGAGAGGAGAAAGTGGTCTGCTGTATTCTCGTTGTGGTTTTTTCAGTTGTCATGACTGAGTGATCAACGTCCTGTCACTGTTCAGTTACTCATCCTCCAATCGGAGGGAAAGCAGAAGAAGACCGTTTGTTTGAGTTCCATGGAGCAGAGGCTACTTGACAAAATTGTATTTGCTGTTTGACACTTAGCCTTACACTTACCAATTACAAATGTGTGCAGTTACATACAGTCGTATGCAAAAGTTTGGGCACCCCTGATAATCTCCATTACTTTCATCTATAAAATGTTGGGCGTTTGGATGAGGAACGTCTTTGTCATATATATACACATACGTCATGGACAGTGATATTTTAGCCATGAAATAAGGTTTATTTGATAAACAGAAAATATGCCATACGCATCATAAGAGAATTAGACAGTTGCATAAATTTGGGCACCCCAACAGAAAAATCACATTAATATTTAGTAGAGCCTCCTTTTGCAAAAATAACAGCTTCTAGACGCTTTTTATATCCTCTGATGAGTGTCTGGATTCTGGATTGAGGTAATTTGGACCATTCTTCCTTACAATACATCTCCAGTTCAGTAAGGTTTGATGGGTGCCTAGCGTGGACAGCCCGCTTCAAGTCACCCCATAGATTTTCAATTATATTCAAGTCTGGGGACTGGGATGGCCATTCCAAAACATTGTAGTTGTTCCTCTGCATAAATGCCTTAGTGGATTTGGAGCAATGTTTCGGGTCGTTGTCCTGCTGGAACACCCAACTGCGCCGTAACTTCAGCTTTGTTACAGATTCTTGAACATTATTGTCCAGAATTTGCTGGTACTGAGTTGAATCCATACGACCTTCAACTTTAACTAGATTCCCAGTTCCTGCACTAGCCACACAGCCCCACAGCATGACGGACCCCCCCACCAAATTTTACTGTGGGCAGCAAGTGTTTTTCTAGGAATGCTGTGTTCTTTTGCCTCCATGCGTAACGCCTCTTGTTGTGACCGAATAACTCCATCTTTGTCTCATCAGTCCACAGTACTTTGTTCCAAAATGAGCCTGGCTTGTTCAAATGTAGTTTGGCAAACCTCAAGCGAGCCTTTTTGTGGCGCGTGTGCAGAAAAGGCTTCTTCCGCATCACTCTCCCATACAGCTGTTCTCTGTGCAATGTGCGCTGAATGGTCGAGCAATGCACAGTGACACCATCTGCAGCAAGATGACCTTGCAGCTCTTTGGAGGTGGTCTGAGGGTTGTCCTTGACCATTCTGACCATTCTTCGCCTTTGCCTCTTTGTTATTTTTCCTGGCCTGCCACTTCTGGCCTTAACAAGAACTGTGCCTGTTGCCTTCCATTTCCTAATGACATTCCTCACAGTGGAAACTGATAGCTGAAACCTCCGGGATAACTTTTTGTAGCCTTCCCCTAAACCATACTGCTGAACAATCTTTGTTTTTAGATCATTTGATAGCTGTTTTGATGCCCCCATTTTGCCACTGTTCAGAGGAGAATCAAAGAGAAGCAAAACTTGCAATTGGCTAACTTAAATACCCTTTCTAATGATTGAATGCACCTTTTTATGTAATTGAAGGCTTAACGAGTTAATCAGACTAACTATGTGTTGCAGTTAATCAGCATTTAGTAGGCAGAGGTATTCAAATCAAATAAATGATAAGGGTGCCCAAACTTTTGCACAGCCTTTTTTTCACATTTGATTTAATTTCACACAACTAAATACTGCTACACCAAATATCTTTGTCTGGAAAACACCCCAGCACTCAGTGTTAACTAGAAAAGTAATATTACAATATTATATTGATCTTTTTTGGTGAAGACAGGAAATTATCATGCAGCCTCAGAGGGGTGCCTAAACTTTTGCATACGACTGTAGTCTATTCACAAATGCCCATGAATTAAATGTAATTATTGTGATAATTGCATTTGAAATAGTGGTGGGCCGTTATCGGCGTTAGTGTGCCCCGTAAACGCGAGACCCTTATCGGGCGATAACAAAAATATCACCAGTCTACCGCTGTTGCCCAAAAACTCACCAGAAGTCGCAACTATCTCTCTGAAAAGATGCGGAGACGCAACCTTTTATAACACTATAAATACATTCTATTGTGATCAGTGTTGGGGTAACAAAGTAACGCGTTACTGTCATCAGATTACATTTGTCTGTAACGCAGTAATGTAACGCATTACAGTTGGTAACTTCAGTAATTGCATTAGTTACAAAAAAAACATCAAACCTCCCTTTACAGTATGTGTGTTTGAGTAACATTCGTCACTTTGACTTAACAAGAATGGCAGAACCACTTACACGTCTTTTGAGGGATGGAGGTATGCACATTACTTCGTATTAGTTGCGCGAAAGGACAAAAACGTAACTGCACAATGTATATTGTGCCCAGGCCAAAAACACCTCTGCATCCCCCGCAAACACAACCTCTAATCTGTCAAAGCATCTTCAACGGCAACATGCCAACTCAAGACTAGTAGCTAAAGATCCCATTTTTCTTACTGCCAATACTGTAACCTTGTTATGCTTGACAACTTTTAGGTTGATTTTCACAAGTTTTTTTAATCGTATTTGTGTATGTCCTCATTATAATAAGAATTTGAGTTGGGCATATATATGGTACATATTGTTATTTGACAAGTGCATCTCAGGTGATGTTATGGAGTATTCCAAAAGTAATGTAACTAGTAACTACCGTATTTTACGGAAAATAAGACGCAAACTTAGTTTTCTTGTGCGGATTATATTTCGAAGCGGCTTATAGTCCGGTTTTAGACCAAAAGAGTGGCTTTGTCTCAAGATCTCTACTGACCGTGCAGCTAATTTTATGCTCAACACTTGAACGGGGGCTTATTACTTGAAAGACGAATTATAACTGTCTTCTTCTCAGTTACACTATCAGTGCTTGGAAATACAGTGACTTGCTAAAGTAGGCAAATGGCCTACACATAACATTTCATAATAATTTCAGTTACTCAAACAGCTGCAAGACCCAGTGACATGTTGTAGGCTAGGCTATCTAGCAAAACAACATTACTAATTCAACTTTGGTAGTCTAACTGAGCTCTTTGTAAGTTTGTTTTCGATATAATTGTATATGATCATGTGGACAATAAGACACAGACGCGGTCTCTTTTCATAACTTGTATTTTACCACTGCTCTTCTTGACATCGTCATTCGAACAGACCTCACTGATTTCACGTAATGCATTTATAGAGTTATATATTACTAGGAAGCGAGATTTGTCTTCCAAGATGGCGTCTCCGTTCATTTCTATGAAAAGTGCTCAGAGTAATCTAGTAGAGCAAAGCATTATTTATTTTTAAGCAACTAGTAATGTGCATTGAGTAACTACCCCAACAGTGATTGTGATTTTTTAGCTATATCGCACAGCCCTTTACTCACCTGAACTTGTTGAGGGCCACAGCTGACAGCTACCACTTCCTTAATAAGCTTCTTCTCCTTCAGCTTGACAGCCTCCTCCACAGCAATCTCACAGAATGGGTTCATGGAGTGTTTTACACCATCAGATACCACACCGCTGTGGTCCGGCTTCACACGGATCTGAGTGAAGGAAGGGGACAGTTAACTGTCATTGGGAGACGAGAAACAGATGACACAGGGTCACAGAGAGGGAGTGCATGCAGAAACAAGAATGTATGTGTAACTAGAAAGTGCATTTCCTGCAGAAAATGTGTTGGAATGCTGAAAGCTTAAAACAACAACGAAAATACAGAAATGAGAAAATACCCTCAAGCTGAAATGATTTAAAAAAATGTGTGAGTCACACAAAAGACCTCCACAAAAGCAGTCTGGGATCAAAACAAGTTTGACAATAAAAAAGGCTCTCTCCTCTAACAAGATAGATAGATAGATAGATTACTTTATTCATCCCCGAAGGGAAATTAAGTTGTCATAGCAGCCGGTATATTTGAATACAATAAAATACAATACAATACAATAAATACAATACAATAGAATGAAGTGCAAGGAGACAGGTTTAGTGCAGTTCTGTGATGGTGGCTCTGACAGAGCGCAAGGTGAACGTAGAGCTCCCATGCCTAGTTAACTATGGCAGTATGTTTGACCTCCGTTCAAAAGAGTTTGTTCAACTTTGTAATGACCTTGGTCTTTTCCCACAGGCTGGTATGTTGACTTGCAAGCCAACGTACAGGTGAATTATTTGCGAATATGCAAGTTTGCTGGCTTGCTAGATACAATTGACAAAAGAAGAAGCACTATCCAAAAAGTCTTGCTAAATCAAGTAGCGTTAAGTCACTAGTTAGCATGCTTGCTTGTTGCTCACCAATGTTACTATCCAGCAAAACATTTCCCAAATTACAATAATATGTTTGATGATTTCAATAATAATACAAGTACCTTGACAGCATAGTCAATGACACGTTTAACTCCAACAAGGACACGCTTCGACATTGTTGAGTTGGCGATTCTTCTGTTTCACAAATTGGTTACACAGCTAGCTAACTTTGCACACAGGCTTCCTTTTCCTTCTTCTTCTTGCGTTTGGTTTATTCGTGGTATACATTCTTGTCGTTTTGTTACTGCCACCTCCTGGTATACTCATAGATATGTCTAACCCAGTCTCATCTCAACGCGTCACTGACGCCTGGGGACGCCTTTTTCGTCGTGTTTAGACCAAGCCGCCACCCCTTGCCCCTTGGCTTGAAGCAACCATAGATATTATATACATAGACATAATAGAGTAGACGCCGCATCGAACGCTACTGCCTACTGGCGCTGACGAGATTTGGGGCCGCCATCTTGGAACGGGCACTCGCTCCACTCCATAATCTGTTTGGCTGGGGCAATGAGCTGTCAGCGCATTTAATTAATCATACCGAACTGAATACCGAACTGATTTCCACACGTTTTTTTCTGCAAAGGTCATACATGTAGATAATACAGGCAACATGTTTCGGCGTATTTTAATATTTATAGTAGGGTGGATTCAGGTATATTGGGACATCAGGTAATTTGGGACAGCATAAGGAAAAGGCATTTTACTTCTGCCTTGAAAAGGCTATGGTAAAGTTAGGGGTGCTGATACATTGCTTAGGAAGCATATAACTAAAGTCACATGACATAACGTACGTGGCATCACACAGGGGTGTGTGGTCAGCATCAAACAGGAAGTTGACCCCGAAAATCAAGAGATGAGAAGAATGACATGTGCTTTATGTGGATTTTAATATAAGGCTGTAAAATGTATATGCTTAATTTAATGTGGACACCAATGTTGATACAATATGTGTGATGTAATAGTGTACTAAAATCAAAATCAAAATATTTGAAATTATGTTTATATTAATTTAATTTGAACATTTTCTTGGTGTCCCAAATTACCAAACATGGTGTGGTAAATTGGGACAGTATGTTTGAGGTAATTTGGGACAGCATTTTTAGGGTGTAAAATGAAACGTGTTAATAGTTTAGTCACAAATAACCTGATTAAAAGTGAAAAAGTCACATTTATAACAACACAAAACCTAAGTGATGTATCCTAGGCAATCTTTAGCAAAAGGAATTAGAGGCTAAGGTTGCTAGCTGTCAGAGCTGTGTGTAGTGGGTCTTGTAATTTGGGTCAGATTATTTTATATCAATAATATCCTGAAAATTAGGATATTATATACTCTGAAATAATAATAATAGTACTTAGAGAACATTTTATGGTTAACAAATCCATTAAAATGTTAAATTATTGTTCAATACTTTACTCTACACCCATGAATTGATGATGTCCCAAATCACCAAACATACTGTCCCAAATTACCAAACAAGTTGCTTTAAATTAGTTTTGTGTCAACTGCACTAAAATAGTGAGCCATGCATTTATAAAATATCATAAAGACTTATTTTTTACACTCAAATAATGTGGATACCTTGAGGAATTCAGAAATGTCTCATGTGTTGTGTTATTTTTAGAACTTGATGACATAGGCCTACTTAAACTCAGAAGATAAAATTACAAAAAATGTCCCAATATACCTGAATCCACCCTAGGTTTAACAGTAATATAATATTCTGATAGCCTATATGAAAGTGACGTCCGAGATCAAAACTGGGAACATAATCCCCGAAAAGGGGACATTTCCAGTTTGACTATCAATCTGATTGAAAAACGTAATGTTGTGTTTTCAAAAACAAAACGGCGACAGAGGTCGTTTTTTTCTGTAGGCTATTTAGCCAGGGACAGGCAACCAAAAACGGGGACTGTCCCATGAAAATGGGGACGTCTGGTCACCGTACCCTATGATGTGGCATAAGTCAGATGCTTTTTGCTTCATTAAGTATAATATTAAGTCAAAATAATGTACAATTTATTTCTTGAAAGATATGAAACAGGGTTTCCACCGGAGCTTAAGCTAGCTGGCTAACGTTGCGTTCTCTCCTGCAGTGTTCAATGACTCAATTCATCAAGCTGTAGCTAACGTTAGCTAAGTCTATGTCAACAGAGCTCCTGGGTGAGTTGGTGGTCTGCACTGGTGATGCAAGGCCCTTCGCGTTAATATTTCCATGCACTCACGCTCCCTTCTGACACGCGCACCTGTGAATCCCCAAAAAAAATAGAAATTTCTCATTGAATCTACACTATTCACGTAGGTCACCTATTTTGGTTTCAAAACGGCGAATTTCGCCGAAAGGTGAGGGATTTTCATGCCTGGTGGCATCTTAACCACCCAATGCATCACGGGCACTGTGCACCGGTTGATATGGCAACAGGAACAATGTTCGTACAACTTGATATGCATGTCTTAAAGAATATATTGTGCTTATCAAGGTTATACATTGTGCTTATTAAAGTAATGTTTTATGAACATAGAAGTTTGCTTAGGCTTAAACATTGTGTCTCACTCAGGGTGGGGGGAACAGGCTGTATTTGGTGTCTTAATCTCTTCATTTTAGGAGCAACCTTGAAGCCGGGCTGAGATGGCACCCGAGCGTGGGACGCGCCAGCAAGAACAACTCCCTGACGCATGAGAAAGCTCAACCCTCTTTGTATCATTTTGTATTACTGCACTGTATTATAGCCTATATCCTGGGGCAGGGACAGATAGCCAGTTGGACTTCGTGAACCAGCCCTAACATTGTTGCGGTTAGGGAAACGTAGACAACCCCAGAGCTCTTGTTGATTTCCAACTGCTGCATTAAAGCTGATATTATCGGACCTATGCGACTCCAGACCACTCTTTCTAGAACACAGACTTGTGTCATTGAAAACTAGCATTACATAGGCCTATAGACACAAAGAATTTCAGTCCTTCAGCGTCCGTGGGCGGGACAGCATTTATCCATTGGCCGTATACTTTGGAAGCACTGAAATGCATTGTGATGCTACGGTAAAGTATGAAAAGGAAATTCAATCAGTCGCTGCTACTATATAGGCCTAGCTGATTCTGAACGAACTCGTCCTCGAGATGAACGTGTTCTTTTTCAAATTCAAATGTTAACACAATAGTAAATATTTGACCATTAATATTCTAATCTCGGGCATTGCATTGTGCACAGGATGAATTTGTATTTGTTTGACCTGTTAAACCGTAAATAAATCTTTCAGGACGTTTTCGGAAGATTACATTTGCACCAACAAATTAACCCATAACTTGAACCATAATCGGGAAAGGTACAGTGCAATGTAGTCAGTAGCCTACAATAATACTAGGTGTTAAAACACACATCTAGGATAAGTCAATAAAGCAGAATCCTGGAATTTGATCAAGTGAGAATATTGTTTTCTTTGTCTTTTCTTTACTGCAGTGAAATAACCTGTGCTCTACGCTTCTAAGACACAAAACAATCACACCTCTCAAAGCGTGAAAAGGGCTAAAATATTTGAAGACAAATATCTGGGCTAGAGCTTTCCTGGTTGATCAACATTCAGATATGCATATCTTTTTCAACAATTTTCAGATGTATGACACATCATTTGAATGCTTACAATCTCCACTTTCACAATCTGGAAAAAAAAAGAGAAATTAGTTGGCCAACAACCTCCCTTTTTACCAGAGCATGTCACATATTTCAGGATTTCACAACAAACTCACAACAAACTTTTGGTGAAGAAGAAGATTTCTTACAGCAAGTCACTGTTTTATGAAGGGTTAGGATTACATTATCATGTATTATGCTTTGGGACTCACTGCATTGAATTGGAACAAAAGAGCATCTTCCTGAACGTGTGCCTAAGTTCAGCACTGCGAAAAGCATAGATGGCAGGGTCAATTATAGCATGACTTATTAGGAAGACTACATGCAGCTGGAAGAGGGAACGGTAACACTCACAATAAGGGTTAAGGGGGCATACCATTATGATGAGCAGGTGCAGGAAGAAAGGAGCCCAGCAAGCCATAAACACCCCAAAAAGAATGGTTAGAGTCAGGGCACCCCTTATACTGCTCCTCCGCTGCTGACTGGTTCCTGGTAGCGTAGCAATCTTCCTAGCATGCATGCGTGCTAAAAGGAACATGTGTACATAGAGGAAAAGTATAAGGAGTAGGGAGATGAAGAAGAACACAATGAAGCAGATCATGATGATGGTGTAGTCAAAATGAAGCACCATGACCACACTGGCCACTCCACAGAGTATCCATATTCCCATGAGGATGGTGGTAGCACGCTGCATGGTCATGATGTTGTGGTAGCGCAGAGCATGGAATATGGTGATATAGCGATCTAGAGCAATCGCCAGAAAGCTACACATTGAGCCAATGAAAGACATGACCAGCAGGGAGTCCATGACATCGTCCAGCTTTCGCTCCGAATTGCCACGTGAATCAAGTTGACCCACGTCTGCAAACAGCAGCATGAGGTTCTCCCAGGTCTTGGACAGACTGGCAATAGTGTTAAAGCCTGCCAGGCTACAAATAAAGCAGTACATGGGTGAGTGAAGGTTTTTGTTGCGAATGACAGCCACCACCACTAGCAGGTTCTCCACTAAGCTCACTATACCAATGGTGAAAAATATCTGGTTCGGGATTCTTACTGCCGGGCAGTCTGACATGTTGACAGGGGATGACATGGAGTTGGGAATATCCATTATCGAAGAGTTCATATTGGTGATCATCGGACTGTGTTTTTTATTGAAACTGCGGGTTTAGAATGCACACAGCTGCGAAACAGGAATTGACTCCACAGATTCCTGTGAAACAGGAATTGAAAGAGGAATTAGAATATAAACCACTCTTTTCATAATAAGAAGGCCTTTGTTTAAAGGAGCTACATTTGCATGCCCACTTTGAGTACCCACTTTTAGACACCTCCACTAGCGTTTCCTTGGCTTGATGGTTATTTATGCTTAAACCAGAACGAAGACAAGCATATGGATCACCTGTGGAAACAAAATGTGTACAGACTGTAATCATACCACAACTCACAGGTCTTTAAGACACACATAAGACAAACTAGTTTGCCCCTGACAAAGCTTTTTGTTAGGGGCATGGACAACACGTTGCATTAAAGTCACATTAATAAGGATGTGACAGTATTGTAATAAATACAGTAACAACATAGTAATTACTAGTAACTACTGTCTAAATAATATGTAGTTTGTAAATTATGTATCCATTATCCAACATAAAATACCCTCATGTAACAATGTGTCTACAAAGAAAAAAGCATATTATTTATTGCAAAGTCAAACGCAACTGGATTTATTTATAAAATGACAGCATGGTATTCAACAAATAATACATGTAGTTACTAGGTGTACCTTAAACACTAAAATACATGCATTTTCTACTCTTAATGACAGATTACTTTTATGTCACACACTCAGTCACACTTTCCTGGCTACAAAAGTACATTGTGAGTGCAACAGCAGGTGCATGGCTCGTGCACAGGCTCAGGCTGGCAGCAATTTCAGCGACAACAACAATTTCACTGCAGCAACAACGGAACACAACATCGATCAACATGGAACAGCAAGAAAGTGGCAAGAAAAGGCTAAAGGAGAGACCTTGATGAGTAAAGTGGTGTTTATTTACAGAATGATAAATGTACTACAAGTGTTTGGAGTTTAGACCCCGTGGGGGATTAAATGATCAAAGGGAATCTGCCCCGTATCCGAAGAGGAATCCCCACGTCCAGACACTGGTGGTGGTGGCGGAAGCCGACGACCCAGCCAGAGGATCCGGAACTTGCACTATGCTTCATTTGTTCCGGGAGTACAACATTACTTAGGAATGATTTGCTGGACCTGATGTTAGTTTCCTCCAGGAAAACAATCACTCTTATTGAGGGACTTGTTGCTCTTGTTGGTTAGTTGTCATTGATTTAACTTCTTGTACTCGCTGTGAATTATCCTATTGTTGCTTGCTTTCCTACTGGTGCACTTTTGAGGTTCATGTTGTTTAATTGTAACTTGTTTAACTACATGCTCTTGTTTCTTCCCATTGGCACTTATCTGCTTTTCATAATGTATGCTTCATGTTTTGGCTACCCAATGGTTGTTTATGATCATTGACCTATGCACTTTTGTAAAGCTCTCTCTTGAAAGTCGCTTTGGATAAAAGGGTCTGCTAAATGAATACATGTTAAATAATAATAATTGCAAATAATAATATGTGTATTTAATGATGTGCACACCGCCCCCTACCGAACAAGATGGGAGAGAGAGGTAGAGAGAGAGAGAGAGAGAGAGAGAGAGAGAGAGAGAGAGGTAGCTCGGTCAGCAGGGAGCGGCTACTGACGTCACTCTCAGAATGCTTTTTCGTTGTTGAATTATGGGCAGTTCTTTGCAGGTAGAACACGAAAACGCAAAAGCATTCTTAGCGGCGCAGCAGATTTTGATTATGGTATAAAATGTGCAGTGTTGAAGAAGAAAATGCAAATAGGATGATTGATTACTAATTTCATTTATGAGTCAAATAATGCAGACACATTCTTAATTCCCGCACCGACAGGAGAGCCCATATTTCTCTTATTTTGAAAGCTTTACATTGGCTCCCTGTCACATACAGAGTAAACTTTAAAATCCTGGTGCTGACGTTCAGGGCTCTCCACGGTCAGGCTCCTGATTACATTAAGGGCCTGATCCAGCCTTATGCCTCCAACAGGAGCCTGAGGTCCTCCACGCAGAACCTCCTGATGGTTCCTCGCACTCGTTTTAAAACCAGAGGAGACAGATCATTCAAGGCTGTTGCTCCTCGTCTGTGGAATGACCTGCCCCAGTCCCTGCGCATTCTGGACTCTGTGGATATTTTTAAGAGTCAGCTTAAGACGCACTTGTTCAGACAGGCCTTCTAGATCCATGTACTCTGTATTATATTGTATAGTATTATATTGTACGTTCTTAGGAAACTCTTCTTTGTAACAGACTCTGTATATGTGTCGTTTTATTGTATTTTATTGTGTTTTTTAATGTGAAGCGCTTTGTGACCTTGGTCTGCGAGAGGCGCTATATAAATAAACTTTACTTACTTACTTACTTACTTAAAATTGTGCATTCTGCAAATGCATTTGAATTTTACATTTCAAATTGAATTTTGGTATCTATTTGCTGGGGCATATTTCGAAAATTACATCTCAAATGCCTATTGCTTTTTCATTTGAATTAAGTGAAAGATTGGGCAGTGTTGAAGAAGAAAATGCAAATGCAAATGCAAATAGGATGATTGCATCCTAATTTCATTTATGGGTCAAATAATGCAGCCACATTCTTAAAATGAAAAAGCATTTCGGCAAATGCATTTTAATTTTGGTCACGATTGGCTTCCATAGTCGCTGAGCTTGATGAACTCAATAGGTGCGTTCGACATGACCCCGCTTCATGCAGCGCTGCAGCCAGCTGCAGGCGGCTGACTTGAAACAGTGAATTCTGGTTAGGCTTTTTGTCCGACTTGAGAATCAGAATCAGAATCAGAATCAGAAAGGGATTTATTGGCCATGAAAGTTTGCACAGTCAAGGAATTTGCTTTGGCAGGAAGGTGCATACAATAAACATATAGTATCCTTAAATTTAAATATGTGGACTGTCTATACTAAATATCTATACTATATAACTATACTATCTATACTAAAGTGGAATTATATTTAAAATAAAATATACAATAAAATATAAGTTGCCTAATTTACAATATAAAATTACAAAAAATACAAATATGACAAAAAATACAAATGTACAAGATGCAGTAATGTAGTGCAGAATATTAGAGTCATTAAGTAAAGTCAATAAGTCAGTGTGAACCCTTGGCCTTGTTGAAGAGGCCAACAGCAGAAGGGAAGAAACTGTTTTTGTGTCGAGAGGTGTTGGTCCTGATGGACCGCAGCCTTCTGCCGGAGGGGAGTGACTGAAACAGGGAGTGTCCAGGGTGGGAGGAGTCGGCCACAATCTTCCTCGCTCGCCTGAGGGTCCTCGAGGTGTTTAGGTCCTCGAGGGTAGGCAGATTGCAGCCAATCACCTTCTCCGCAGTGCGGATGATACGCTGCAGTCTGCTCTTGTCCTTGGCAGTGGCAGCAGCGTACCAGATGGTGATGGAGGAGGTGAGGATGGACTCAATGATGGCTGTGTGGAAGTGCACCATCATCGTCTTTGGCAGGTTGAATTTCTTCAGCTGCCGCAGGAAGTACATCCTCTGTTGTGCTTTCTTTGTGAGGGAGCTGATGTTCAGTTCCCACTTGAGGTCCTGGGAGAGGATAGTGCCCAGGAAGCGGAAGGACTCCACAGTGTTGACTGGGGAGTCACCCAGGGTGATGGGGGTGAGTGGGGCTGTATTCTTCCTGAAGTCCACAACCATCTCCACTGTCTTAAGAGCATTGAGCTCTAGGTTGTTCTGACTGCACCAGGTCACCAGGTTGGCCGCTTCCCACCTATAATCAGACTCGTCTCCACCAGAGATGAGCCCAATAAGGGTGGTGTCGTCCGCAAACTTCAGGAGTTTGACGGATGGATGACTGGAGGTGCAACTGTTCGTGTACAGGGAGAAGAGCAGAGGAGAAAGGACGCAGCCCTGAGGAGATCCGGTGCTGATGGACCGGGAGTCAGAGACTTGTGTTCCCAGCTTAACGCACTGCTTCCTGTCAGACAGGAAGTCTGTGATCCACCAGCAGGTGGAATCAGGCACGTTCAGCTGGGAGAGCTTGTCCTGAAGCAGGGCGGGGATGATGGTGTTGAAGGCAGAGCTGAAGTCCACAAACAGGATCCTGGCGTAGGATGCTGGGGAGTCCAGGTGCTGTAGGGTGAAGTGGAGGGCCATGTTAACTGCATCGTCCACAGACCTGTTGGCTCTGTAGGCAAACTGCATGGGGTCCAGAAGGGGGTCTGTGATTGATTTGAGGTGTGCCAGCACTAGGCGCTCAAAAGACTTCATTACCACAGAGGTCAGGGCGACAGGTCTGTAGTCATTATGTCCAGTTGGCCTGGGCTTTTTGGGCACAGGGATGATGGTGGAGGCCTTGAGACAGGCTGGCACATGGCACGTCTCCAGGGAGGTGTTAAAGATGTAGGTGAACACCGGAGACAGCTGGTCAGCACAGTTCTTAAGGGTGGCAGGGGAGACAGCGTCCGGCCCAGCTGCTTTGCGTGGGTTCTGCCTCTTGAAAAGTCTGTTTACTTCACCTTCCTGAATGGAGAGTGACGTCACAGAGTTGGTGGGAAGGGGGGGGAGGGAAGGGATAGTTCAGGGGATTCCAATTGTCTTTCAAAGCGACAGTAGAACTCGTTCAGGTCGTTGGCCAGGCGTGAGTCGTTAGTGGAGTGGGGGGCTCTGGGCTTGTAGTTGGTGATCTGCCTGAGCCCTCTCCAGACAGAAGCAGAGTCGTTAGCAGAGAACTGACGCTTCAGCCTCTCAGAGTACAGTCGTTTAGCCTCCCTCACAGCCTTGCTAAACCTGTTCTTCGACTCCTTGAAACTGTCCTTGTCCCCACTCCTAAAAGCGTCCTCTTTGTCCAGCCTCAGCCTTCTGAGTTTAGCTGTAAACCAGGGTTTGTCGTTGTTGTAGCTCACCCTGGTGCGTGTTGGTATACAGCAGTCCTCACAGAAGCTGATGTATGACGTCACAGCCTCTGTGAGCTCATCCAAACTATTGGAGGCAGTCATGAACATATCCCAGTCGGTGCAGTCCAAGCACGCCCGCAGATCCTCCATAGCCTCACTGGTCCACTGTTTCGATGTCCTCACAACAGGCTTACAGCGCTTTAGCTTCTGCCTGTATGCAGGAATCAGGTGGACCATGACGTGGTCTGAGTGACCCAGTGCTGCACGGGGGACCGCATGGTATGCTTTACTGATTGTAGAGTAGCAGTGATCCAAAGTGTTCCCTTCTCTGGTAGGACATTTGATGAATTGTCTGTACTTGGGGAGTTCTTGAGTGAGATTGCCTTTGTTAAAGTCGCCTAGCACAATAACCAAGGAATCCGGATTTTCATGCTCCACACACAATATCTGGCTAGCGAGCACACGTTGAGCCTCATTGGCGCTAGCCTGAGGCGGCATGTAAACGCCGACCAGTATGAATGAAGCAAACTCACGTGGCGAGTAAAAAGGTTTACAGTTTATAAAAAATGATTCCAGATCAGGAGAACAGTGCTGCAGGATCACTGTCACATCTTCACACCAGCCACTGTTAATAAAAAAACAGATACCACCGCCTTTCGTTTTGCCAGAGAGCAGGGAGTCACGATCCGCTCTCAGCAGTTTGAAACCTGCTAGCTGTAGCGCAGAGTCCGGGATCAGTTCACTCAGCCATGTCTCCGTGAAGCACAAAACGGAAGATGAATGAAAGTCTCTGTTTTTCCACCCCAGTAGCTGAAGTTCGTCCAGTTTGTTGCTCAGCGAACGCACGTTGGAGAGAAATATCCCCGGTAACGCTGTGCGTGTTCCGCGCCTGCGGAGTCGCACCAAGGCTCCGGCACGTTTCCCTCTCCTACGACGCTTCGCTGCTAGCACAAAGCCGAGGGTGGCCTTGACTATAATTCCCACTAATTCTGCCGCTGGAAGCAGAAAAGTGGGAAATAAATCCGCAGGAGTTGTAGACCTAAAGTTTAGCAATGTTTCTCTTGTTAGAGAACCCCGGATATTTTGGCAGAACACTGAATTAACAGACAAAACAAGACAAAACACAGCGCACCGAACCACCGAGGCAGCCATCGTCGGCGCCATCTTGTAAGACGGCGCCGAGGCTAGGTCACTGTGACGTAGCCATCAAAGTACCGTGAGATCGATTCGAGAACTGCCGGCTGTGTAGCCGAGCGCATTTTCTCAAGAGCAACTGCACGGCTTCAAATGACGACACAGCTATTTCATGATTGGCCAGACTCACACACGACAACTTTGACGCTTGTTTTGTAATTATTCTGACACCTTCAGTTTCGCCAATGCTCAAATCCGGATCAAACAATTTGATTGAATAAAACATTTGTTGAAGAAAGGGTTTTGGGCCACCTTTTCTACTAACGGAAAGACTAAGTTTAATTATAAATAAAGTAACGTAAGCAAACAGCGCTTGATCGGCCATGAATGACATCAACGCAGCAAACCACGAGAAGCTGGAATGTCCAACTTCACAGAGCCGTTTTCAACTCCTCCCCGACTGCAAGCGGCTACTCTCGCCAGTCGTTTCATGCAGCCGCAGTCCATGTCGAACGCACCTAATGTTATGGGTGAGCGAGTTGACTGTAGCAAGATGGCCGCCATGTGCGGACGTTCTAGACTCCGCCATAAGACATCTATTTATATATATCTATGGTTGTAACTGTCAAGTATTGCTCCAAGTAAACTTGTTATATTAGCCAGTTTTCAAGCATATTTTCATTTTGTAGGCGTATTTTCAGTTTGCAGATGGTGTTGGAATAGGGATTTCAGCTGAGATACTACCCGTGTTAACGTTGTTAGAATCAGCTTGTTTCAAAGTGGATTCTTAATGAATGAATGCAATATAAGTAAATGCTTAAAATATCATTAGACTGGAAAAACTTCAGGGTCACATAGGTTAGGACATTTCTTCCTTTTCATGCAACTGTTTCAACTATGTGAGGCTGCCACAGACAGATTATCACCATCCCCTCTTGCAGGGTACGAGAACAATCTCAGGGAAGTGAGAAGAGAACCCTGATTTATTATTTTACAAATGAGCAGCGATAAATATAAACGTTTTAAATCTATGTAAGCTTCATAAATAATAACTATGCATACTTATTTAAATTACCCAAATATGACTTGTACAATTTCAGTTAAAAAAACACACCCATCTGCAACCACACCCTACAATTGCCCGAGAAATTGTACCCTCTCTAGTACAATATTGGTTCATTCATCATAAGCAGTCATTGATAATTATAATTCCACTGGGGAGAAATTTCGTCTTTTTTTCTCCTGTTGCCAGTGTTATCTGTGTTCCAATGATGAGAACTTTTTCTATCCTCATGCACAAGCTTTACTCAGGGTTAATTAGACTCTGAGTTGACTAAACACATTTTGGTGGTGCATGGTGTGGTTGTGGTATGTTAACCCTTCTTTCTGATTTACCCCCAATGTATGTTTTCCTTTATGTTGCTATCCATTGTGAAGTTGTAGGAACTGCAACCTTTGTGTTTGGTTGAAAACAAATGTACAAAAACAAATGTTCTTACTAGCCGTTTGTAGCAATCGTGTTTACAGTGATGAGTAGCTGAAGTAAAAAATGGTGTGTTCACATCAGAATGATTCTTGGAATGATCAGCTGCCCTGCACATTATACTGTACATAAACACTACACATCGATACAATCTTTACTCACATAAAAAAATATACTAATTACTTTATTTCACAAGTGTTTTAAAGAAGACTTACCTTCATCTTACTGGCACTCGGAAATTGAGTTGTCCTTTTATGACCAATCTGCTTCTACATTTTCAATTATGTCAAAATCTCATAATAAACCAAAATTAATATAATTTCTAATTTCTTTATGTGCAGAGGCAAGAGGAGGAAAAGACAGTCACCACTGTTCAGCTACCCTTGAATAGCTGCTTAACCAAGGCTGTGAAGTTTGTTTGTTTATCTGTTCCATGTCACAAGGCCTTTAGTGCAATAGTGGAATTTTGTTACTAGACATTTCACACATAGTATTACATGTATGATAAATGAGCAACTTTGTCGCCATGGTATAGGATACAACTTCAACCAAAAATTCCCAGCTGTGGCAACCACTAAGAAAACTGAGGCGAGCAGAGGGTGATCAGACCCTGATTGTATGTTTGATCTTGGAGACACTGTGAGTGTCACTGTGAGTGTCACTGTGAGTGTCACTATTAAGACACTAATAAAAGGCAGTGGTGAACCTCGCCTATCAGGACTCCCCCCCACCCCCCCTTTTTTGCCTCATCTCCGAAAATGTTGTTTTTAGAGTGACACACAAACACTATCGGACATAATGGAGGCAGTCACTTTATGAACAACAGTTGTGGGAAAACCAGTAAAAAAATTCACGGACTGTTACTTGCTGGTGTGATGCGAGTAGGCTATCAATCGCTAGTTAGCAACTCAAATGGAACAAAACAATCAAACAATCTCCCTCCACTGGCTTCCCATCACGGTCCGTATCAGATTAACCATCTCCATGGTTAATTGGCTGGGTTTAATTCAACCTGCTTTCGTGCAACCAAGTCAAAACTAAAGTCATCCAGGATAACTTGAATATCCTGGCTTAATCCCTTATCCTGGTTTCGTGCAATAGCCCTCTGATGTCTGAAGCTATTTGTGTGCCAAACAAGGTAAGATACTCATTTTGGCATTGTGGGCTTACATAGTCGTGGCAACGTGTCAGCCAGGAGGCCAGAAGAGGGTCTTCTGTTGCCATACATTTGACATGGTGGTACAAATTACCCTTGTCTACCTCATGTCCTTTAAAGGCAAGCCCCTGTCTAGCAAGATACCTCATGCCTACCATAATTTTGTAGTAGACAGTGCCTTGCCTCCTGCTGTGTTTTAGCCATTGCACTTAGTAGTTGGGTGTGAACTGGCGTTTTTTCCAATGCATTTGTTGTTAGAGCATGATGGTGTGCTTTACTTGTTTGATGGCGGTTAAAGCTTTCCAATTACTAAAACCATTTAAGCAGAAGGCTGGGTCATTCCTTTTTTCCAGAGTGGTCTTTTGCATTGTGTTTGATTTGACACACTAAAAACAAAGTACCTTTTTTAAAGTAGGGCTATAATGCAGCTACGTATACTGAGTAAACCACTTTGCCTGAAACCGTAACTTCTTGTGCTGAAGTTGCTGTTCAATATATTTCGGATCAGGCTGGTATGGTTCACTCCCCATGTCCAGGGCTGCTAGACTGACTTCCTTGGTCATTGTCGCTGACTGTTACCTAAAGAGCAAAGAAAACTTGCATGTTTTCATAATAATTCACTTAAACAGGTAGACAATGTTTACACTGTCAGTCATGATAGTACACCTCAACACAGAATCAATTTAAGACCTCACCTGAAGCCCTGATGGTCCAGCTGCTGTTTCCTCAACCTGCCCTACGTCTGCGCTGGACTGAGTTTCCTAAATACATTTCAAAATAATACTTTTATGAATAAATGTAGACCTTATATGAGTAGTATATGTATTTATTTTTAAGGCAATTTAGAATATTTAGGTAATAGAATCAGGTTTTATGGAACAGCCTTGTTTTTTTTATTCAACATCACATAATTCACAATCAAAAAGTCCTGACATAAGGTCAGATTCCCCCCAACGTCCTTCAATTTCATTGCTAATGCATGGAAATCCTTAACGAAATGCCATGAGTAAGACCTCACCTGAAGCCCTGATGGTCCAGCTGCTGCTTCCTCAGCCTGCACTATACTGGATTTCTGAGTTTCCTGAATGCATTTTAAAATAATGACCTAATGAGAAGTATATGGAATGCATTTCTTTGTTCAGACATTTACATTTTTTAATGTAGGTATTAGGTAATGGGTTCAGGTTTTATGGAGCTGTACTAGGCCTACATTATTTGTACTGGACTTCTGAGCAATGAAATAATGTATTAATTAATTGTATGATGCATACATTTGGGCATCCCAATTTATAGCACCTTTTTACTACCTACAAGTATATGTGTGAATGATAACATAAATGGATAACATTGTCTAAACATCCCTTAAAAAACTGCAATTTAATGCAATCTTTACCAAAATTGACAACTTCTCATCTGAACCCCTGATGCCGATTCATTACCACCCTGCTCTACATCTGTAGCTTCAGGGTGCTGTTTTTCCTGCACAGTAATTCATCAATTTAATACAGACACTAACCATGCTTAGTTGACTGCTGACATTGATCGAGATTACAGGGATAGCCATATTACTATCCAAGGGATCATATAGGCCTACTTATTACCAGTTAATATCACTTTTGAGTTGCTAGCCTGCTGGTACTAAAGAATGTACAATACATTACAGCACAATACATAATCTGTCATCACCAGTTGCATCACAGGCACAGCACTTTCTATAATTCCAGACATCTGTGTAGCACCAATTATATCAAGGGCTATCATTATCTATAGGCTAGTTTAAATTATCAATATTTGTGGCTTCTTAATCACTGAATGCATCACAGCACAGGAACAATGTTCCTACTACTTTATAAAGGACGCGTGTCTTTTAGAATATATTGTGCTTATTAACATTATACATTGTGCTTATTAAAGTAATGGTTTATGTTTTAACTTAGAAGTTTGCTCAGGCTTAAACATTGTCTCACACACGGTGTGGGGAACAGGCTGTATTTTGTGTCCTAATCTCTTCATTTTAGTAGCAACCTTGAAGCCGGGCTGAGATGGCACCCGAGCGTGGGATGCGCCAGCAAGCACAACTCCCAGAGCATTAGAAAGCTCAACCCTCTTTGTATCATTTTGTAATACTGCACTGTATTATATATCCTGGGGCAGGGACAGATAGCCAGTTGGACTTCGTGAACCAGCCCGAACACTGTTGTGGGTAGGGAAACGTAGACAACCTCAGAGCTCTGTACTGTTTATTTCCAACTGCTGCATTAAAGCTGATATTATCGGACCTCTGCGACTCCAGACCACTCTTTCTAGAACACAGACTTGTGTCATTGAAAACTAGCATTACATAGGCCTATTGGAATAGACACAAAGAATTAGAGTCATTCAGTACTAGGCTAAACTAGCACTAGCTTTATCCTTCTGGCTTCAACAAGACCAGCTGCTGCTAACACACTGGTCGAAAGATTGCAGACGCTAGGGATAGATTTAATACAAGCAAAAGTTACATGCTCTACTACACTAACAACTTTCAAAACATCTTTCCATTGTAGAATGGGTGGCGATGTAAGGCTAGCAGTTAACAAGAACCTTCTTGATAGCTAGCCACTTGCTCTCTGGGGAAAAACACTTATTATATCCCTCTTTTTTGGGGGTGTGTTAAGGATAGTGTAAACTGGGTGTTGAGAGGAAGAATGATACACGGTTAAGCATCGGGCCAAGTTATTTGTAGTTTAATTAGTAATGATGCAATCACAAGATACACAATAATAACAACACAACAAGATGTCCGTAGTCTAGTACAATGAATCAGTCGATGATGCAACAGCAGTCGTCCCACCAAAACAGAGTATAAGATTAGAACGAACGAAGGCGCCTTCGTTGAGAAAGTGGTCGTGACAGAATATCCGAGAAAGTTCTGCCCCTCCCAAGTTCTGTCTCCCCGCCCTTGGGAGACAGGTCTTGTACTCCCCAGAGAGGGAGGTCTGGTGAGTGGCCATTGGTCAGGAGACCTTGGGGTGGCAATTGTTAACCAATTAAATGTCCAGGGCGTTCATGCTGGCGCAAGGTGGGCAGTCCACGGACCTGGTGATGTTTAGGAGAGGGAGGGGGTAGAGAAGACCCACAGGTCTGGTGTTGTTCAGGGAGGGGGGTGGACAAGACCCACAGGTCTGATGCAATCCAAGGGGGGGGGTCGAGTTCTTCAGGGTTGAGAGCAGGTCATCCCGAGGTCCTGATGATATACAGGGTGGGGTCTTCAAGGGGAAGGGGAGAGGGTAAGACCACTCTAGGTCTGATGATGTAAAGGGGCAGATGGGGGCAAGGTCTCCAAGGGGGAAGGGGGCATCCAGTGAGAAGCAGGGTCTCCAGGGAAACAGGGGTTATATTATCCATAGGTGGTAAGAACTGTCCGGTCTGACTCGTCCTGAAGCAGAGAAGAGTTATTTTCCCAGCATCACCTTATCTCCCAAGTTGACACTTTTACTCCCATGAGCTGACTAGCTCATTGTGCTCACAACAGTCCCTGAGCGTCACGAACTCGCCTCCCAAGTCAGTTTGCCTGACATCTGCATTCTTGTCCACACACCAAAGTTATATTTCAATGTTTCTTATCTGTTACTTTATTAAATCAATTGATCACATTCAATATTTGTATCTTAGTTATTAGCATTACAAAACATGTGTGTTTACATATTCATATTAGATATTGATTGGTATAGCAGCATTGATCAGCAGTATAATGCTATCATTCCCTCACAGGTGGCATTTTGATTTTCCTTTCTACAAAGCACAAAAGGGTCAAAAATATCAATGCTGAGACCAAACAAAATACAAATATGAGGCTTTATTATTTCCTGGCGTATTTAGTAGCTTACAGTATCAGACGACCTCTTTCTGCAAGTCACGATTCACGAAGTTTCAGCCAATTAAATGACATCATCTTGCAGGCTCGAGGCACATTGGTTAACTTGGAAATTAATTTTACACTTTTCTGGGCGCTGAACATAGTATAGATAATAATACAAAGTTTGCAAATATATATATATTTTTGTCGAAAAATTAACAAAATATTGGTGGGGACAAATACAATGGTGTCTTTCCCAAACTTTGGTCGTGACTAGTCCCTATCGACCCCATGCAGACCTACGTCCTTGTCCTTTTAAGAATCCTGTAAATTTGCCTGAAAACACCTAAAGAGCATACCCAAAGTAAATTGAAAGCTGTTTTCAAACCATTTGGAGTACATGCATGTAAATTTACTTTTTTGAAAGGTGACACTCTGAAGTTATTTCCCCTGTTGTCAGTCCTACTGGTGTTGAGTAATAGAATCTTGAAAACAAAGTGAAAGCTTCTATTTCCGCCAAGATTGTGTGGATACAATTCATTGTTTGGGCGAATTACTCGACATGGTTAGATAGTTTGGACCTTTGGGAATGTAATCAGTCCATGTTTGTTGGGATCTTTTGCATACCTGGACCACGTTGAACCTTTTAGGGCGAGTAGAATTGTTTGCTTTCGCTTTGTTTACATATTTGTGACTGGACAAAGACGTTGACTAAACTTGCTGTTGCAACTTGATCTTGAAATGGATTACAGCAATGCAAGCACAAGAATCGTAGCTTTCCAACGATGTATCATATGTGTGTAGCAGTCTAAAACATATATTTGTTTGAAGTGCGTCGTAACCAGTGGTGGAAGAAGTACTGAAGTTTAGTACTTAAAGTACAAGTACCCAGGAAAATAAAAGTAAAACATCAACAATCCTACTTACTTACTACTAAGTAAAAGTAAAAAGTATTAAAGTAAAAGTACTCACACAAATGGGTTGTTGCGGGGACAAGACTAATTTATATAGCACCATATAAGCAAAGTTCATTAACACTTGTCAAACAACCTAGAAAGACAAGGGCCACTGACCATGAGACAGGCGGTAAGCACCACTTTACCAAGCAGACCATGAGGTCGAGCTATCATGCTAGCTTGACATACCTAACCTACCAGCTTTATCTTACCACTACCTTAAATAAATAATAAAGGTACAATCATTTTATTGTGATGCTATTATGTCAACATGCATTTCGCAAGATAACAGTATAATATCATGTCAGTAACCGAAATTAAATATATATATTCATTTTCATAAAGTCAGGGACATTAATTTAGCATAGCAAGAACTCTGCTTACTTCAATATGCTTCTTTAATTCGAAGGCGAATATTGAATGCTAGCAACTCCTTTTTTTGAGGTAGACAGGAAAGGCATTGAAATATCGACGAGTCATTCTTGGGGCCTTTGAAATCGAACATGTTTTTTAAATAGGGCCATGGGTGGCTCATATCCGAGGGCTCAGATGAGGCTGACTCTGGATCCATGATGAAAAGTTGTTGTTATTCAGGCTGTGTCGAATGTTTAAGCAAAACAGGCAAGGCTACCGCTAGTGCTGTCATTGGAGCTGATAGAGCACCTGATTGGTTTAAACTTCCAAACAGCAACGCAATCCATATTTTGTGTAGGCAACATTTTGGCGAAACTTTGTTCATAAAATGTAACGAGTACAACAACATAGGCCTATTGTAGAAATGTAGCGGAGTAAAAGTATAGATAATAGCTGCAAAAATGTAACGGAGTAAAAGTAAAAGTATGCACTATTATTTTTACTTATGTAAAGTACAGATACGTAAAAAAATTACTTAAGTACAGTAACGAAGTAAAAATACTTCGTTACATTCCACCACTGGTCGTAACTGAGGCAGGGACAGCGCCTCAGGACCGGAAACAGGAATAACCTGAGATTAAAATGAAACAAAATAAAGGCTGCAGCATGAATGCATACATCTTGAACAGTTTAACATTATTTTATGCTCCTATTTCATGTTGTTGAAAAGCAATTGACTTTTGAAATGTGTAATTTCTTGATGGTCCCTAAACATACGCGTTGTTTAGGCAGCTAAAAGCATAGGCTAAGCAGCCGGTCGTAGCGTCGCTAAACCCCAGTTTAAATTAACACAATACGTGGCGTCCGAATATCTGTTGAATACCGAACTTCTAAGCGACTTTACCACGGTCCGGTAAACTTATCTAGATCTAGAAATAGAAGTCATCAGCTAGCAGCTAGGTAGCTAACCTCACCATCTGCTAGCTATGGGCTAATTGCCAGTCCCACCTGTAAAATCCCCCCAAGATCATCCAAAATTAAATCTTGCCACAACGTTGTAAAACACATTTCCGATTAGATATCCCACGTTTTGATGGTACAAGCAGAGCCCATATAGACATTCTCTGGTACTAGCCTAGTGTTTATTTCTAATCGATTACAAGGGTCTCAAAGGGGGCTTTGGTCTGTCGTCTCCCCAACGTGACGTCATGCAATGCATTGTGGGGGAAAGAAGAATCATGGCAAAAAACGACTTTTCGTATTATATTCCGTTTTGTGAACCCAACAACATCAATACAATAGATAACAGTTTAAATGTTTATTACCAACAAGCAAATTGCACAAATTTGTTGAAAAAAATAACCTGCAAGATGGCCTTTAAAGATCCAGTAAAGTGAAATTGAAAATTAGTTTCAAGTTCATCACACCACAGAAGAATGTGTTGTTAACTACCCACCACAAATTCGAATGAAAAAATTATACAGACAAGTATGTTAAATTAGGCTTGAAATCGCGAGAAATCAGCTGTCTTCTCTGCTTGAGGACTGTGGGGGCATGTCGCCTGAAGGAGCTGTATCTCCGCCCCCTAAAATTTGTTGAATTTAGCAACAACAGCAATACTATGTAACTCAATTGCAGATATCAGAATAGACCTATCTGCAGTGCCTCTAGCAAGGCATTCCACAGCCGTGGGGCACTAGAGCAGAAGGCTAGTGCTTTGTCACCCTGACGGTATAGAAAGCAGCACTGAGGTCCAAGATTATGAGAATATTGTTGACTCTAGTTATCAGCTGACCTGAGAATACTAACAATCACTCTGTGTCCAGCCCTGAAGCCAGTTTGAAATGGCTCAAGCAATTGTGTTAGGACAGATAGTCTTGAAGCTGGGAGGAAACAACACATTCAAGGACTTTAGCCAAGAAAGCAGAAGTTAGAAATAGGCTGTAGTCAGTCAGTTAATTAGATGATTACTTTACTAATCCCCAGTGGGGAAATTAAGGGGGTTTAATATTGGCCAAACAACCCAACGACATCCCCTGAGGTTTGAAGGAAGAGGGGAAAATGATCAGTGTATTAACATCACCAAATATGCCAATACCATTATAATCACAGTTATTGACTCTATGGGTAAATCAGAGCAAAAATGGTCACAATTCCCTTTACACCCAAGAACAACCAATCATCCACATCTTGACCCTTAGTTATCAACATATGACTAGCAATGCAACAGCAAATACACAATGAGGTGCGAGACCCCATCAAACAGAGCACTCCGTCCAGCAACTCGGTGGTGACACCCATCAATACAGGCCAAACAGTACACCTATGCTCTTGGGACAGGTATAATGGTGACAACTTTCAGTTTAGTCTGCTTCATGCAGACAATGGTTTTTGGTTCCAAGTAGACCAACCATCTCACATTGTAACCCACTTCAAAAAACATTTTCTTAGGAGTGTATTCAGTCTCTTTATCCAGGATATGGTTCCTCTAAACGCGTAGAAAGCCATCCATTATCGGTCCTTCCTGTCCTTTTGCTGGATTTGAGCTTGGCTACCATGGAGAAACCAGTAACCCTGATAAGGTGAGTGAGATGCCCACCCACCAAAGTGCTGTATGGGTTTCTCCAAAGAGAAGTTTACCTAGGAAGGTCTGAATAAAACACATACACAGTGTAAGTTTTGTTCAAGTGGCTGTCCTCACTGCATTCAGTACACTGTGGGCCTCATGTACGTACATTTGCAAACGTAGCGTTATTAGCGCCATGGCCAACCCTCAGATTGCGCATGCTGTGATACTTCAGTTTACGTCGTATTTACGAAACCTGCAGTTCATCGGGTAATCAGCACTTTTCTCCGCCCACTATACCGTAAATTGCGAGCATTTATACGCGCAATTGAATTGGCCTCCTTTCTTTCTATCAAGATCAGCCACCAAAGTCAAAACAACGAAAACAAAGATTTATTGATAACGAAAAAAATATATATTTTAAATAATAATTTAATATTATACAAGGAATTCCACACCGACACAATAAATGCAATATGGACCGAAATTACAAATTCCAGTAACTGTAATATTGCATGGCTGCTTAATCTGTAACGCATAATGATTTTGTGTTCACTCAATGAAATAGTGTGATCCTTGTGGCAAAAATACTTCCAGATCGTCTCCTCGGCCTATGTCTTCGTCTTGCTTGGATTACTGCTGTCATTTTACCAGGACGCATATGCGAGAACCCGCCTGCATCCAGGTTTACACCTGCTTTAAGAGGCGCAGAATTTTCACCGCAAAATAGAGGCAATCTGCCATTTTCAGTTCCCGCGACAGGCAGTCTGTGCTTTTACCTCAGTGCGGCATCAAGAGCCACCACTACCAACTACGCCAACAAAAAGCTATCACTTCGTTGACCCGGGTGGCCTGTTACATACCTGAATAGTTTCACCGATACACACCTGCTACACTTTTACGCACTAATTGTGATACAAATACGCCTGAAGTGGGCACAAAAGCTTTAGTACATGAGGCCCTGTGTGTTACTTACAGAAGAAATGAAGTTGGAGGCAGTAGTAGCAACAGTGGCCCTGGCTGAGGAAAAGGAGTGTCTAAGGGCCTTGGAGAAGAAGGTCCACATCACTGTGTTGCATATAAACAGAAGACCTCCACACAGCAGGTGGTAGTGGGATATGAAGCTGGAACACAGAGCTGCATTGTTATTCACTCATGGTGATAAGATACTTGAGGTAAAACATACATACGTTTTACACTTAATTCTCTCACACCCAGTTCGTTTTGGTTTTGGATTTTCAATTGAAAAATGCAAAAAATATTGAATAAGGAATGAACAAATGATACCCTGATTAGGGTACCGGTCCGAGTACTTCACAGCCAACGGATTTTCCTTTTAAAATTAGAAAAACAAAAAAACGAGCTGTTGGAAAAAACTATTTTTTGACCACAGCAGTCACTTTCTTACGACGGCGTATTAGGGCCAATAGGTTTAAAAAAAAGTAGGAGGTTCTCTGAGTTTATAAAGTCATAAATTTGCAAGAAAAGTCAGAATTATACTTTTCAATAGGATTCAGCAATAAGGAAATGGGATACTGATTTTAGCCCAGAATCCCCAGACTATAATAGGCTAGCATTATTCGGACTTTGAACATACATTGCTCTGATTTGGGCCTATTCAGAAGGAAACATCCTACTTATTTGGATGAGGCATCAGGAACTACAATGCAATGGATCTATATTTTCAACTTTATAATGTCGGAGAATCTCCCATTTTTTCCGACTTTAATCTCGGAATATTACCCCTCCTCCGGCTCCTTTTCTTTTTACCTACCTGGCCCTAATATGCCGTCATACTTTTTCCCTTCAGCCAACTCATTCGATGGAATAATGCAACACTGTGGAGTCTTTCCATTTCCCGGACGCTACCATCTCCCAACATCAGGCTCGGCTCTGCCACCAGCCTCTTCATCCACCGGGCTTGGCGTGCTACCAGGCCTATAATTCTAATAAACATCTTCAATGTTCAATTGTTGTTGTGTTATTGCACTCGTAACAGCGTTTCGTTAATGCATTTCTAGTTACTATTGCACATTACAACAGCCATATTTCAATGTTATAGTATTTTGAATAAGACTGACATTTGTTTGTTAAATCTACCTTTGTTTATTGCATGCGCCACACCCAACAAATCAAATTATTTTGTGTAACCTAATTTACTTGAGAATAAGCCTGATTCTGATATTGGGTTAGGGTTAGGCTAACCCTACCCTACTGACAATTTTATTTGTCCGAACAGCTCTTGTTCGGACATAGTTTTTCCCCAATATGAGCGACCCCAGACCCAACTTCCCGACCAAATGTTTTTGCGGGCGGGGCTAAATTCGGCTGGCACCCAGGCTACTAAAACCAACATTGCAAGTTAGAAGATACTAACTAGGCTGTGGGAAGCAGGATCTCTAAAATGGATATGATTGTAAACTCAAAACAGTTGTGTGGCAAGTAGTTTGCTGAGAGGGAAATATATACTCATTTACCAGACGATTCTATTACATCTGGCATATAGTGCCATTTAGTATTGGGCAACATGCGTTAAATCACTGGCGAAAAGTCGCCTGGGGGGCGCGGTCAGAACAATTGCTGTAGCAAACTTCGGTTGCAGTGCTGCTAGATCGCTGTCCTCCAAATCACACACACGACGAACTGATTGGCTCTCAGCAGGCAGCAAATCGCTCTCATTTGCATGAAGTTGACTGCAACTTTCTGCAGCCCGCAAAGGCGATTTTTTCCTCGCTAGGCAGCAAATCGCTTCCATTCATTCCCAATGAGAGCAACGCGATAACGCGTGCCGTGGACACCAGGGGTAACCCTGCCTGCTGAGAGCCAATCAGTTCGTTGTGTGTGTGATTTGGAGGACAGCGATCTCAGCAGCCACACATGATTTTCTGACCGCGCCCCCCAGGCGACTTTTCGCTAATGATTTAACGCATGTCATTTGTGCCGTGGACACCAGGCCTTACGGTACGTTTACACTGCAGCGACGCGATGCGAGCGACAACGTGTTTTCCATTCATTTTCAATGGAGCTGTCACGCCAAATAGTGTCCTAGGGCCAAATACCGTCCTACCTGACGTCACAAGTTCCGAAGCAAGGATGTGTCCGTCGCTATGCCGACCTTAAATTCCTGAGATAGTTACGCGTGCTAGCAGGAAACTGTCATGGTTGCTACACTGGTTACTAGGTAGGAAGTTATGTATTTAGGCTTATTTAAACCCGTTTATTCGACTCTACGATTGGATCGGAGCCAGCTCGGAGCTGGGAAAAAAGTGAGCCCCTGTTTAAAGCTAGACCGGAAGACACGGAAGTGGAAGGATGGCGCTGTCCGTTTCGCGCTCTCGCTTGTCTCACTGCGCCACTGAGAACTTTCATAGAAATGAATGGGGACGCCATCTTGGAAGACAATTTTGGCTCTCTCTAGTAATATAACTCTATGTGTCATCCTCATAATTCTGGTCAGAATATGAGTCTGAGAACTCTCCCGTAGGCTGTGACTATGTATGGGGCGTGTTTTAAACGAACCCGGAAAACAAATGCCTCTTCGATCAATTGGATAGACCTAAATTAAACTTTTACCAAACCCCGTAGGAAGGATGGCAAAAACATATCTTCCATTGACAAATGCCTTGATTGCGTTTCTCTGTTCCTCTTTCAAAATGAATGCGCTGTCGATGTCTTCTAAAACAGACTCGATGGCAGCATCATAACATCTCAGCTCTCCAGCGGTAGCCATGTTTGTTGAAAACAAATTCAACTCAAGCGCTATTTCGTGACGTGGTTGGTTACGTTACTGTTGATCATCTGTCCATCATCGTATAAAGCCCCGCGCTGACAATTTGATTGGTCCGAACAGCTCCTGTTCGGTATATAGTGTTTTTCGGACTAAGCCCCCCCAGACCCACTTTCCCGACCAAATCACTTTGGGCGGGGAGAAGTTTGGCTGGCACCCAGGCTAGTGGAAATCTGGGACGGAGTGAGAATTCGGTCCAACACCGACTCCGAAACAACACCCAAAACGCGTTGGTGGAAAAGGGGTAGGCTATCAATGCGCGTTAGGCTACTGTAGGTTTGTGGAAGAGACTTTGAAGGGAGGGAAGGAGGGAGGGGTGGGATATTTGGTTTGAATCGTGTCAAACAAACTATATAATATATATAATAGCTAGCTTCGCAAAACTTGCCTAACTCATCTGTCCGGTTTCACAACTTTCACGGCGTGGCAACATGCCACACTGTCGAACTTGATCAGAACTCTGAAACTCAGCAGAAACACGTTTTGAACACTCGTAACTGAATTATTATGCTTACAAACGTTAAAACATGTTAACATGTGAAGTCACAAGTCTAAAGCTTTCACATGTGTAAAGCTAGCTTGCAAATCTGTTCTTTCCCACATATGGAGTTTCAAATCGTGTCTTTCAAAGTTTCAGAATTCTGACACTAGTTCTGACCATCTCACCCCAATATTCTTCTCAGTCAGTTGGACGAAGTAGTAAATGATCTCACCCTTTCACAGAGAGTTGTGTCATTCTGATTAGGCCAATGTTTACCACCAGCCCAATTTTTCACTCCTGTTTCACATATCTCTCTGAGGTAGTCTGCCCCAAGGGATAGCTTTGCTGATGAGGAGGCAAAGGCACCAAGGAAGCCAGCCAGTAATGCGTAGAACGTTCCTGAGGTCATGTTTAGATATGTAAAGAAACTAGTATTCTAATCAGTAGTGATGGTCCGCTCGGTACTACGGTGTCGATACTGTCCCGACACATTCAACACTAACTGCATCGGAACGTTTCGAGACGGGGTTTAAAAACACTTCCGGTCACATGTCAATTTGTTTCGAAACGTTTTGTGATGTTATCTTGAACGAAACCTGTCTCGTACTTGCCAAAAGACTCTGTCAGGATATAAAATGAGGCGGCGAAGCCAAAGGTTTTGAACGCGTGAGACCTTGGTTGAGAGATTTGAGAGAGTTGAGACACTTAGAGAAAGTTAGTTACTGTGTGCCATTAGCGAAATCCTGTTTCTTCATTTGTCTGTTTGTGTGCTGTTGTGTGTATAAAATAGCCTACATGTATATATATGAATATGTAACAATTTTACAATGAGTTTATCGTCTCAAACGTTCGATAGTCACATTTTGTCTTATTTGTACTATTTGATGAAAGCCATCGCTCCCGCATTCGTTACCACGCCATCTGCATTGCAGGACGGCAATAATTCCGTTCAACCACAAGGAACCTTTTAATGACGATGTGGAATTAGCCATACAACTGTTGGGTATGCCGTAGGCCTACTCTTAGCTGCCAGCAGATGTCGCTGTTGAGTAAAGGTTTTGAGCGTTTCAAAAGCCCCGACTCCAATGTTTCAATTGTCTCTGTGTTTCGAAAAGCCTCGATTTGCCCATCACTAGGCCTACTAATCAGTGCTTGTCTGACCTCTGCGCTCTCATAAAACCCAAAGCCTACAGCCCGATTACAGCATGAATTCTCCACATGAATCACATAAATTATTCCAGTAGTTCTACGTCCCATGCAAGTATGGATTCGTTACATGACGAAGGTACCCTACAGCGGGCAGTTAATGATGACGAACTCAGTAATCGTAAGCAACGGCGACAGTCTTTTCCGGTTTTGCAAAGTTGCCTTCAAAATAAGAGCGTGGCCTAAAATGTGCCAGAACCTGAATTCGGGTGGCAAGCCACATCAAACTTTTGATAAAATAAGTTATTGTGATTAAAGTTTGTAGAATTTTGTTATAAAAAAAATACATTTCAGACTGGTTATTTAAACTAGCAATATGTAAATAAGACACTTAGCATGTCCAAAGTGGGGGTGGGGGAGACGAACTTCTTTATCATCTACACAGGTGTGGGAGACCCATGTTGAGTAAACGTGTACTATCCTCAGTGTCACTGTCCTGAAGGTCCAATTTTAGTCACGTTCATACTCGTTTTTCAAGTCAAGTTTCAGTCGACTAAAAGTCTGAGCATTTTAGTCTTATTTTAGTCAGACTTATCCATGACTATTTTCGTCTAGTTTTAGTTCATGAAAACTGATGACATTTAGTCTAGTATAAGTCAATGAAAATTGTATTTTAGTCTCTTTTTAAATCAAAACAGATGTAGTCTAAGCAGTAATCTCGGGAGGCATGTTAATGCAAAAAACATTTGTAGGCAAATGGTCCTCGAGAGCCGCTGTCCTGCATGTTTTAGATGTTTCCCTGCTCCAGCACACCGGTTCAAATGAATGGGTTGTTATCAAGCTCTGTGAAAGCCGGGTAACGACCATTCAGTTGAATCAGGTGTGCTGGAGCAGGGAAACATCTAAAACATGCAGGACAGCGGCTCTTGAGGAGCAGAGTTGCCTACCCCGCCTACATGTTTGACTACCTGCAATGCAGAGTTGGGGTAGTTACTCAAAAAAAGTAATATATTACACATTACTAGTTACTTTAGTTAAGTAATGCTTTACTTTACTAGATTACTCACTGCTGAAAGTAACTAGTTACACTACTAGTTACATTACTTTTGGATTACTCCGTAACATCACCTGAGATGCACTATTACTTACTTGCCAAATAACAATATATGTACTAGGCTATATAGCCTACTGTATATGCCCAAATCAACTCAATTCTAATTATAATGAAGAGTAGCCTATCAGCAGTAGTTGACACATACTCTAAGCTATCAAATGTTTTCTTTAACCATCTCGACATAACACTGGTCCAGGTAGCTTGCAAAATTGTTCCTGTCTGATGGAGGCCGTCCGCTTTTTGTTAACGGAATCTTGGCCAGTATGTTACGGAAAGACGGCGATTCCACTGTCGAAACCGGCAACATTTTCTCAACTATATATGCTCCTACAAGCCTGTTTAACTCAGATTTAGTAACCTGCTCTTGGAAGTCCAGTCGTGGCAGCTTGGCTGGTGTCGGCAACGGCAAACTTGTATCGGCATCAGTGTCACTCCGTTGATCTTTAGAAACTAACAGTTGGCATGTTGCCGTTTAAGATGTTTTATAAGATTTGAAGTAGTGTTCGCGGTGGTGGAGAGCTGTTTGTGGCTCCATGGGCACAACGTACGATGTCCTGAGCGGCTGTGCCATTATGTTTTCGCCTCTTGAATTTTGGCGCTTAGGTCAAAGTGTGGAGGGTTACGCAAACACAAGTATGCCTACTGTAAAGGGAAGTTTGATTAATTTATTTTTCCTCCCGATATGCAGATTGCAGTAATGCAAGTAACGCAAAACATTTTTTATAAGTAACTAATGCGATTACTGCGTTATCAAGAGTAACGCGTTACATTACTGCGTTACAGACAAATTTAATATTATTACAGTAACAACTTTGTACAGTAACGCGTTACCCAATTCTGCTGCAATGTTTGGGGATATCTCGTTGTTGATCAGTGACCTATGCACTTTTGTAAAGCTCTCTCTTGGAAGTCGCTTTAGATAAAAGCGTCTGCTAAATGGATAAATGTAAATGTACCCCTGGTCTAGAATAAGGTATTCAAAGTCATGTTGTTGATGCCAAATTCAGTTAAGTGTGATTGCTATGTGAATGATAAAACTAGCTACAGCATTTGGCCAACAAGGGATAGTACACATGCAGTCAGTCAGGTAGGAACTAAGAACCCACTTTACACTCTCTCTCACAAACAAACACACACACGCTAGTCACAAATGTTTGTCTCAGTCGTTTTCAGCTCCAGTGGCTAACGTTTAAAGCTAACGTCTAAAGCTAACGTTAAAATGAGACACATTAACCACAGCCTCACGAGTTGGCTAATAATAATAACGCGACTTAACGAGACGAAATAACGTTATAAACATTTCGTCTCGTTTTTATTTTGTAAACCACATTTCGTCTCGTTTTTATTCGTCCAAAATATTGCATTGTACATTTAATTATAGTCATAGTCACATGACCAGCATTTACTTTGCGCCTTGTTTTCATCACGTGATAAAGGTTCGTTGACGACAATAGGTGCATTCGACATGACCTCGCTTCATGCAGCGCTGCAGCCGGCTGCAGGCGGCTGACTTGAAACAGTGAATTATGGTTAGACTTTTTGTCCGACTTGAGACGGCGCCGAGGCTAGGTCACAGTGACGTAGCCATCAAAGTACCATGAGATCGATTCGAGAACTGCCGGCTGTGTAGCCGAGCGCATTTTCTCAAGAGCAACTGCACGGCTTAAATGACGACACAGCTATTTCATGATTGGCCAGACTCACACACGACAACTTTGACGCTTGTTTTGTAATTAGTCTGACACCTTCAGTTTCGCCAATGCTCAAATCCGGACCAAACTATTTGATTGAATTAAACATTTGTTGAAGAAAGGGCTTTGGGCAACCTCTTCTAGGCTACTAACGGAAAGACTAAGTTTAATTATAAATAAAGTAACGTAAGCAAACAGCGCTTGATCGGCCATGACTGACATCAACGCAGCAAACCACGAGAAGCTGGAATGTCCAACTTCACAGAGCCGTTTTCAACTCCTCCCCGACTGCAAGCTGCTACTCTCGCCGGTCGTTTCATGCAGCCGCATTCCATGTCGAACGCGCCTAATATTTTATCATAATTTTCGTTGACGAAAGCAACACTTGTCCAGACACCAATTTTTCCAGCACCACTCAGTATCAATGTATGCTGTAGTAAAACCCCTCCTATATATAAACTTTCCTATTGTATTGGATATTCTAATTCACCTTCCTGAAATCCTGTCAGCCCAATATTAATGAGCACACAAGCTAGTTTTTAACACTATATTTGAAAAGTTACTGATTTATCTTTAACAGTGTGTTATTCTCTTGATTATTGTAAATATATATTGTGTATTTAGTAAAAGATTTGGAACAAAAGTTTACTTTTCACTTTTCAATCATATAAAGGAGATTTTGTCTCGTGGCTTTTATTTCGAAATTTTATTTTTCAATCTACCGGAAGAGTTTCCTAATTGACGCTGTTTTTGTCTCTCATCGAGGTAACATAAACAGTCAAGACAAAGTAGGCCTACTTTGTACATAGGTGTGGTCCGTATATATAGTAAATCTAACGATGAACAAGAAAAGCAACGTTACATGGGTTAAACCAGCTGAGCCAACCTTTTTGAAGAAGTTCAAGGATGACGTTGGTTTCAAGGAAGGACCCACAATTGACGCCAAGGTATTGGCACCCGAGCAAACCGCATTGTTCCTCGACATTGCAGGTATTAATTTGCTCAGATTATCGGTTTTAGACTGACTGGAAAACATATGTGACATTAATCCAAAGCATTTAGGAATGGCTGCGATATGAAAAAAATAATAATGGAATTAAAAACAAAACATAGGCTAGGCAAGACATAGGCTACATTTGGGTTTCAAATTTAAATGATCACAACTCTAGACTATTTACCGACGCAGGGTTTTGTGTTGGTTTTGTGTTGTATGCTGTTAAGTAGCCCTACACAATTTAAAGACTGTTAATAAATGTTAAAGCTGCATGCTGGTATTTATCATAGGATAATTGCTATAACTAACTAGCTAGCAGCTAACTGCATCGCGGTACCCTCCAAGAAAAGTGTGTTGTTGGCTAGCCTAGTTCATCTGTAGTTTTCTATTAATGTAAGGAAAGTGCTTACATTTGCGTCATTTTATTGACTGACGTGCATTTGTATGAGTGCCTCTGTGCAAACACATTATGGAGCAATCAAGCTACCCAAAGCTAGGCTAGGTCATCCTGTTTTTTTTGTTGCATATTGTATTGAAATGTTATTTATTGTGACACATTCGTGACAGCAGTGATTATTCAATATTAGTTAATGTTGAGCCATTGTAATATATAATGTAGCCATATATTCAAAACATTATATTGCTAATAGTTTACTCTTTCTCATCAGCGCCAAGAGATGCCAGTACTGGATGATGACAGTGGGAGTGATCGTGAGGATGAATTGCCACAAGTCGTTGTCTTAAAAACGGGAGATCTCAGTGCTGACGAAGTAAATAAGATAAAGAATGGAACTGCAAGTGTCACAAAACGTAAGATAAATGGATCAGGATTCACAGTTATCATCTGTACAAGGCCTTCATGTCAAAGTTATTTTAATATGATCCTCAAGATATATTGCTGTGTAGTTTGAGTATTGATGAAACGGTATGAGATTAACAGTAACATTTGATTGGTCCACTTTTCCACAGAGGAGGAGCCTGCAGAAGATGGGAAGATAGTGTTCAAGAAGCCAACAAACAATTTATCTGAAAAGTTCCAGGGCATCACTGCAAGCTCTAACAAGAAGAGAAAGAGTGGAGAGGATAAGAAGGGGAAGTCAGGAAAGAAAGTAAAGAACAACAGTCTTTTATCTTTTGGGGGAGACGATGAGGAAGAGGACTAGATGGTATCGATCAATGGAAGATTTCAGACGAGAGACTTGTCATTGGGAATAGAACTGATGGTCCTTTCTGTTGGCCTCAATGTACCATCACTCAGTCCTCTTTGCTAGGCATTTAGAGTCCGTTTTGTAATAACTGAAATACAACTCTAGAACTTCAAACGTTATGAAGATAATCCAGATAGTTGAGTTTTATATCAAAGAAATACAGGAAATCAATATAGGATATGTAAACAATAATCATTTTATAAATTGCATTCAGTAAGGTATTACATGTATAGGTTTGAGCTGTGACAGCAACATTTTGAATTAAATAAGTCATTATTGAATTGCCATATTCAATTATTTAATGCATTTTTGTTGAATAGATTTTGTGATTTTCCTAAAATCAATAATGTGACGGACAAATGTTATGCCTGTTTAAATCAATCAAATCACTTCCCAGCCTTTGTGTTTTACTTTGTGTTTTACTTTTAATATTATAATGGTTCAATGTGTTACAAACTATTTGAGGAAAAAATGTCACTGGGTCATACAGACATCAAATTGCAATGTTAGCCATTTCAACACCGATGATAGACTAATGACTGTTCATGAACATTAAAAGTTTTCTGGCTCTGTGTCACAACATGATTGTAATACGATGAGTACACATAATATTATTACACCTAGACTACTTTCAAGGAAAGTTTCTTAAAATATAGACAGATTTATTAATCTGAAGACATTAGACAATTTTATCCGATACGAAATGTGCAATGTAATACTACTGTAATAATGTATAATAATAATATTGAAATATTAATAACTTTCATTAAAGGCAAAAAACTAAATGTTCTAAACCAATAGTAAAAGCTATGACTTTCTTCACAGGTCTTGAATAGGTTACTAGCCTATACTGGTATAGCAATTGAACAAACAATAGAAATATGACACCGTAACAACGGCGGAAGGCAATGTGTCACCTTTTTCAGCCCTTCAGTTTGCAGGTATGCCTTACGCAAATGTTTTACCTTTGACTCAGTTTCCAATTTCAAAACACTTTTTGTAAAGCAGAACACACAATTCTCCACGTAACACACACATTTTTAACAGGAAGTACCTTGATTTCCTTTTTCAAAGACGACCATCAAAATGCCACACTAATTAATCAGTGCCTCACACTAATTCCTCACATGTGCAAACACTCATTGCTTTACTCAACACCAACCAATCAAGGCTTTAGATAGGTCTATAATTAGCCTGATTTGAATCAATTTACAGTGGTGGGTATGATTTGAACGTTTACTGTAGAAATTATAACAGGTATGTAACATGTAAATCTACTGTAATATACACATGTTCTAATGTACACATAACAGCTGTTTCAGCACAACACATTTTCTCAAGAGCAACTGCACGGGTTCAAATGACGACACAGCTATTTCATGATTGGCCAGACTCAAACACGACAACTTTGACGCCTGTTTTGTAATTCTTTCTTCACCTTCAGTTTCGCCAATGCTCAAATCCGGACCAAACAATTTGATTGAATAAAACATTTGGGTTTTGGGCCACCTCTTCTACTAACGGAAAGACTAAGTTTAATTATAAATAAAGTAACGCAAGCAAACAGCGCTTGATCGGCCATGACTGACATCAACGCAGAAAATCACGAGAAGCTGGAATGTCCGACTTCACAGAGCCGTTTTCAACTCCTCCCCGACAGCAAGCGGCTACTCTCGCCGGTCGTTTCATGCAGCCGCAGTCCATGTCGAATGCACCTAATTTTTCTCAGGTCACGGACGATGGTAGAAGTAGGCAAAATAAAGTAACCAATCAACGAGTCGTCCGATGATCATGTGACATACTATGCTTTCTACGATGTTTTTCTGCGACTGTGGTAACAACAGAAGTCCATGTGAATGTCGCCGGTTACATCCCACAATCTCATTTGAAAGGTAAAATCAAAAACAATTCGAGATTATTTGTGGTCGGCATTGTTCACAGGAGTCGAGGCGTTTATAGTTAGTTTTAAGATGAAGCATACATGTCTAGTGCATCTCGTAAGTGCAGCCCCTCTCTTTCTTGACAAGGTCAGAGTTGCTTCACGAAAGTAGTCAAAGCCATCGTTTATCACATTGATTCAACATTTGAGTTTGACGAGGCATCGTATGAACACTATAGCTAGTTGTGGAAAAAGGCCTACTGTGTTGCTAACGATTTATCGTACGTGAATGTGGGCTTATGTAAGGTTTCCAGCGTAGATGTTACACAACTAGGGTTGCCAACTTGTCACTACTAAATAGCCTACGCCGAGACAAAAGGTGGCCTGCCGCAGCAGTAGGGTATGTGTGAATATACAGTGTATTGTTTGAAGCCATTTGTCATAATGATAGCTAGATTAATTGGCGCATTTTCTTAACGCATACAATGCGCGTGAGGGGAGGGGGCCTGATGACAGGTGATCATTATCACGTGTCGTGAGCAGTACTGCTGCTGTTGTATCAGTCAGTGGTAGAGCAGCCTAGCAGCCAATATACAGGACAAGAGAATCAATTATGCCTAATATAAGGGACATCCCGGCTAATGTGGAACATTTGGCCACCCTTTACACAAGCCTATTCTGCAGGATTTTAGTTAGGCCTACCTAACTCGTCAAATCTACAATTTGCCCACCTGATTGATCATTAGTGACATGCCATCTTTAGTGTAAATTGTTTGACATATTAGCTACTACTGTATTTTACATATTTGTCCCATGGAATTAATTTGGCAAATGAGTGGTGAAAAGGAAGCTTTTTTCTTTCTGTCTTCCCAGACCAGGGGCCTCATTTATCAAGCGTGCATAGAAATTGTTCTTACATGGAGGTTTGAAATATTCCCACAAACAGTTCAAGGTGCGATTTATCAAACATTCGTACGAGCAGTGTTAGCACACTTCTAGGAGATTTTCCTTGATAAATCTCACCTGTTCTTGGTTTATAAGCTTGTGTACAATCACAAGTATTTGTATATGAAACGCCCCATATTATCTAAATTAGTTGAATTACCACCAATAAAAAGGGAGCTAACAATTAGAAATTGGTAAAGAAAAAGGAGCAAGAAAAGAAAGGAAGGAAAAATCATTTTTCCCAAAAGGAAATGGAGGTTTTGGTGTCGGAAGTTGAGTGCAACCACAACATTTTATCCGGAACTTAGCGGTGCTTTGACGGTTTGACCACCAATTTTTTTATTTATTTAAAGTGCGAAACAGGCCGTAGCTGTACAAAGGCGTGTATGGGAACTTGATGTAGGCTACTGACGGGATTTACTGATGATTGTGTGTAAAACAGCAGGCATCGTTTGACTGATGGAGGGTTGTGAGATGCCAGACCGATCAGCAAGCTGAAAAGTGCCCGTCGCCAAGATACCCAAGATGGATAGCACCTGAATGTGCACTGGAATGGAAATCGTTCTCTTTGTTTGTCTATGTAAAGTTGGTCCTAGATCCTCGCATAATTCCACTAAAATGGGTTTAGGGAAACAAAGCTAATGAGCCACTCACTTCTTTGTACAAAAAAGTCATACCTGTCTCTAAAAATGCACTCTTGACGAAAGGCAGTGTGTGTGGTAAATCTTCTAAACACAGCTAGATCTGCCATCTTCATCAGGGCCAGCCCAAGCCTTTTTGGGGCCTTAAGCAGAATTGATTTGGGGGCCCCTCGGCCTCGCCAATTCTTATTATTTTTTCTTAATTACCGTATTTCTTAGATTAAATTGAGATGTATTTCACATTGTTCATTTTTGGTGCGCTGTTTATTCGAGGGCAGCATTTATTTTAGGGCAATGTTTAATTGAAGAAATACGGTATTCAAGGATAGCTGGGCTAGCATGCTAACGTGTTAGTTCGCTACATTATATGTTCTTAAAATAGTTTGAACAGTAGGGTCTAAATCACAGATTAAGCAAAGAGCAAATGTCAATATTAGTTAGACTAACTAGCTCTATCTAATCTGCTTTTTATTAACGCTGATTTGCAAGGAATGCAAGAAGAGCTAGATAGCGAAAACACCTAGACTTAAGGCCTCAATATGCTTCTGCGTCTCCGTTTTCGGGTGGGCGGGCTCACGGATACGCACGGATACACACGGATAGACTTCGTTTATAGTTCTCCGTAGGCTGTGGGTGCTGAAAACAATTCACCGCCAGAAGAGTAGGTGGCGCTGCACTGCGATGCTAGCTATAGGTTATCGAATACTCGGAGCAAATTTACAAATGAGCCGTTTCATCAATAAAATATGTACAGTTTCAGGGACTACACTGCCCATTTCTCGTCACATTTGAATTCAAATGCCGATTTACATGTACTGTTTAGCTGAAATATGAATTGTAAAAACTTCGATCTCTTTGGTGATGTTTGTGATGCTAGCTGGAAGGGCAGCCTGCTTTGACTGGGTGTGCAGTGAACATTTCTGGGGGGTTATTATGATTACGGAAAGGGATCGTATATGTTTTTATATTGCTACCATTTTAGAGACTGCTTATCGATCCGAGTATTAATCAGGCGCGGAGCCAGACGTTGTAAACATTACGGGTTTAGCCCAAACCAACAACGTATTGGGGCTTGATTTGCAAGAACGCAACGCTGAGCGCCTCCACGGTCCTCTTCCACATATTAAAATAGTGCTGCTGCCAACGAATAATGCACCTAATAATATGGTGCCTGCACTGCAATGCCATGGCGGGCTGGACCAAATGATTTTTCGGGCTGCATATGGCCCGCAGGTCGGACGTTCCCGCCACCCCTGGTCTTGTTGGTCACGGCAACCCATAGCGGCAACCCCGCCCCTGATTCTTAATACGGACCAATCACCGCCAAGGGGGTCTCCGTCGCTCTCCGTCGCTCTGCGTAATTTCGACGGATAGTTAGAAAATTCAGGAGGTGCACGTCAATCCGTCAAAAGGTCTCCGAGGGCTGACGGAGAGCACGCAGAGGGCGTTCCACGGAGACGAGGGCGTTCCCTCCTCTGCGTTTTTCGAAAAACGCAGAAGCATAATTAGGCCTTTAGGGCCAATCCCAATACTTACCCTTACCCCTAGCCCTTAGTTTTTACCCCTAGCCCTTGGCCCTCGAAACTGAGGGGTAAGGGCTACATATCCCTAAGAAATGGGACAACACTTGGTTAACGTGTACGTCATCTAGCACATATCGATATCTCTAAAGCAAGTAGTGTTATGCACTGATTTCAAACTAAATTCGCTGCTAATGGAGTTTACTTAAAACTGTAGACATGCTAGTCAGAGAAATGCGGGACTGTTGTGCAAATCAGCACTGTAACATTATCGTAGCAAACTAGCGATTTTTATGCAAATATATAGGACTGTGTATAGCACAACAAGACTGTCATCGTTTTTTAATCAATTAATTAATCTGAAATTAATTACATTTATCGGACTCTCTGGATGATCTGGCTGCCATTGTTGCTGGTCGTGCAGTATTCACATAGCCCTAGGTTTCAAGTAAGGTCCCGATCTTACTTGGTTTTAAGGGTGTAAACCCCTCCGTCTTAGCCCTACCCCTAGCTCAAAAAGAGTATTGGGACACCACTAGCTCTCACGTGAACGTGCAAAAGTAAGGGCTAGGGGGAAGGGGAAGGGGTAAGGGGGAGTATTGGGATTGGCCCTAACTACTGTAGACATGTAAACTAGTTTATCTTGCTAACACAAGAGCACCTGCTTCTCTCCAGTTCTTTCAATAGATAATCTAGACTGTCGTTAGCATTAGGCTAGACTGCTTTTCTGGATATTTTTCCGTAAGCTTCCCTTCTAATGCCGAATAACAGCTAGTCTCTAGCTAGCTAGAGTCATTTGCTTAAGTAAGGTATTGATGTGATATTTGAAACGTATTTAGCTAGCAGTGCACTAGGGCCCCTAGTGCAACACAAGAGAATGTTCATTAAAATGATATGCTGCTCAATACCGTATTTTTGATGTAGCGTTTAATCGAGGGCAGCTTTTAATAGAAAAAAAACGGTACATTAAACTGTAATGTTATGTGCTCTTGGGCCTTCTGGTGGTCACATGGGCCCTAAGCAGCCGCTTAGTTTGCTTATGCCTCGGGCCGGCCCTGATCTTAATATTAGATATTCCTTATTGACCGTCTTTTATAGTGGTGCACGAGCGAGCATATTATTGTTGTATCATACATTACACTACATTACATACATTCGACAATATTAACAACTCCCTTTATGGTATTCAATTATATAATTACTAGTTACAATATTTCATTAATTTGATATTTAATGGAAATCCTTGCAAAATGCTTTCATTATTGATTTCAATCTTATAGGCCTACATAGAGTTCCCGTGTTCACGATGCAATTGCCTTGTTTCACCACTTGGAATTGTTCCTACTCAGCTACGCATAGTATTGGCCATTCTTAGATTTGCGCACACTTCCAAGAAATCTCTTGTCATGATAAATCGAAACTTTTGTGTGCATCCATTCGTATGCACGGTTTACGTACATATTAGTAAGTACGAAGTAGGGGTGGAACGGTACATGTATTTGTATTGAACCGAAACGGTACGGGCATCACGGTTCGATGCATGAAATTACACGGAGAATACACGGTATGAAAATAAATAAAAGTAGAGTGCAAATTAATTAATGTAATGCGGAACTACTGTTAGATACTCGTGTTCTTTAGGGACACCTAATCGGTAGCCCCGCTTTAGCTCTGAATCTCTGATTGGCGTCGCCGTGAGTCAGAGATAGCTATCAGCACTAAGGACGAGTATGGCGAGTGGTGTCGACCCACAAGAGATGGAGGACCCGCCTCTTTAAGATCGCAAGTTTGGGAAAACGTTGGTTTCCCAGTCAGTTACAGTAGCACAGGCGAGAGAGTGGTGGATAAGACAAGCACTGTGTGTCTGCGTTGTTCAGCAGTTGTGAGTGGAAATACATCTAACATGCTAACGCATATAACACATCTGGCGTGTGCTTAATGACAAAAAATATCCAATGCCATCACCCAGGTGTGCCAATACTGGAACGATACACAAAAAAACTGTCCAACTTCTCCTCCCTACAGTGCTTAACCAGCCTTTAGATACACAAATAGGGCCAAAAAAATCACTGAAGCAATCGGAATTTACATGTCATCTTGAATGCGCCCGTATTCACTCGTAGAGGACCCTGGTTTGTAGCTTTTCCCTCCATTGTACCAAACTCGTACCGAACCGCGATGTATGAACCGAACCGTGACTTCAGTGTACCGTTCCACCTCTAGTACGAACGGTTGATAAATGATGCCCCTGGTTGTATGATTCTCTGTTGAACTCACTGCGTCTCTCCCTCAGGTGATTCTGGCTGCCATATTGTGAACAAGTTTCTCTGGTCTGGGTGCTTCAACTGTGCTCCTCCATGACCAGCCGTCTACTTGGCCGATGTGCCCGTCTTCTATCCAGGGCTTCACCTAATGCTCAGGCCACAACTGTCCGCTTATCTGCCCCTTCAGCTGGGCCTACAGAGCCACTATGGGCCCATGCCTGGATGGGGCCTTTGGGGAGGCCACTCTGTGAAGGCAGGAGTGTGGCCAAGGATGAGGACTTTCCCACGGTCCCCAAACGCACACAGCTGGATGAGCTTCTAGAGATGGCAGAGTCTCAGCAGGATATCCTGTTAGCTTGGGCTGAGCGAGGAGGAAATGGCAACCAAGCTGCAGTGGCCATGGTCAGATTATCTCAGTGCCAGAAAAGGGGCTCTGAATTAAACCAATCAGAGTTGTTGAAGGATCCCAGGCTGCAGGATATGATGGATACGGTTGCTGGACAGGTAGGCGGAGCTGTGTTGGTGGTGTGTAACCAAGGAGACACAGACACCTTCAAGTTAATTTATGTAGTTCATGGTATCTGTAGTAGAAAGATACAGTACAGCAGCAATTAGTCTGCACTGTTGAACGGACATGCAACAAACACTGGTGGGCACAGAGTTGGAGAAATCTCTCTCAACTACAATAGCTACAACTGGCAAGACAATAACAGAGCCTGTCTAAGGAGAGCCTGTCCACTCCCTATTAAGCCCCATTGTACCGAATTATGTTGCAGTTACACCAGAGTTCCACTGGGGGTGATCGCGGTCGAGTGCAAAATGAATGGGAGTCTTGTTGCCCATAACACGCTAGCATTCTGCTAATGAATGCTGATTGGTTAGTGAAGGACTGACTACGACCAGAGATCCCGCTTGATGGCATCCGAAGCGGAACCAGAATGTCAGAGCATTAGTAACATTAGCAACAACATTAGCAAGCCAAAACTCTTTAGCATGTGTATTGACAGGGAGAGCCTAACCTGTCAGCTGTGTTGTCGATGCCTCGAGAGGAAAAAGGAAGTGACCAGAGTTTGCCGTAAAGCAGTATCTCTGGTCGTACAATGTGTAGGACGTCAGTGACATTTTAAAAGGCTTTTTAAGACAAAAAAGTTAGTAGGTTGAACAGTATGGTCTTCTATATCACAGATTAAGCAATGAGCAAATGTCAATGTTAGCTAGACTAGCTAGCTCTTTCTCATCTGCTTTTTATTAAAGGAGTCATTGACAGTTTTTGGGGGTATTTCACACTGTTTGTTAAAGGGGCAATTGATTGCAAAACCGATTTTATCTTGTCACAGTTGAATAACGACAGTTCAGTGGGTAAAATGGACATACAGTGAACCTCAAAGTCCATTGACACCTCTTTCCTATGCAAATCTCACAATAAAAAAATGTAGCTGTAAAATGGTAGGTTTAGAAAAATCCACCTTTTTTGGCTCTAGTCTGTACCTTGGTTACGCCCCCAAATTTGCTGCGCGCTGCTCTGTGTACTTACACAGAATTACAAAAATGAACGTTTTTCTAGCATATTGAAAATTGATTACGTTGGTAAATGCGGTGTTCCAGGCTGTACAGGGAATGGTGACACTTTTCACAATCTTCCCAAGGAACCAGACACTCGACGGGCATGACTGATGTTTTTCTATGAGAAGACCCCTGTGAAGTTCGACAGTCATGTATTCATTTGCTCGAACCATTTCACCAAAGACAGTTTTGAATGAAAACCTTGGACAATTTAAATGTGCTAAACCGCTGTTGCTGAAAAGAGGTGCTTTTCCAACCATGCTCATCACAAACGCAAACTGTTAGCAGAGAAATTATAATCTAAGAGAACCGAGAGAACTCCCACTCTCGGGATACTTCCGGGTTCTGAACTGGTTGCAGTTCCACACTAGTTCCATATGATGGCGCTAACGGTCGAGTGCAGAATGAATGGAGGTCTATGGAGCTATACCCCTAAAAATCCACTTTTCTCAGGATATAAATTGATTTCTAGTAATTTTCATTTGGAATTCGAAAGGGGAGGCAAAATAAATACTAACTGCTGGGTGTTTTTTAAAAGTCGTTTTTTTTTGTTCTAAAAATACTTTTACAATGTCAGAGACGTCATACACATTGTACGACCAGAGATACCGTATTACGGCAAGCTCCGGTCACTTTCTTTTCTCTCTCGAGGCATCGACAACACAGCTGACAGGTTAGGCTCCCCCTGTCAATAAACATGCTAGAAAGAGTTTTGGCTTGCTAATGTTGTTTCTAATGTTGCTAATGCTCTGACATTATGATTCCACTTCGGATGCCATCAAGCGGGATCTCTGGTCGTAGTCAGTCCATCACTAACCAATCAGCATTCATTAGCAGAATGCTAGCGTGTTATGGGCAACAACGACTCACCTTGTAAGAAATCGAAAGGACATAAGTACTCGTTCATCCAATTTTCGACCTATAATCCATGTTGAACATGCAAAAACTAAAATAAAATCTGAGATTTCTCAACGACAATCAGGTGAAAGAGACAAATTTAGCCGTTTAGCTCCATAGACTCCATTCATTCTGCACTCGACCGCGATCACTCCCAGTGGAACTCTGGTGAAACTGCAACAAAATTCGGTACAATGGGGCTTAATGACGAGTGGCAAGGCTCTCCTTAAACAGGCTCGGCTGTTCGTATGATTTTGTCGCTAACAGTTAGCCTATTAGCAATGCTACGTCTCCTGTATCTAGCATAGGTAGAATGCTAAATAAGTTTCTAAACACATCAACATACCTTACTTAGCAAATGACTCTAGACTAGCTGTATAGTCAGCATTAGAAGGGAAGCTTCCAAAAACATAGCCAGAAAACTATGGAAGCAAATCGTGACCAAAATTAAAATGCATTTGCAGAAATGTTTTTTCATTTTAAGAATGTGTTTGCATTATTTGACTCATAAATGAAATTAGGATGCAATCATCCTATTTGCATTTGAATTTTCTTCTTCAAGAGTGCTCAATCTTTCACTTAATTATAATGAAACATTTCATTAAATTTACAAATTAGCCGTTTCATCAATAAAATAAGCACATTTTCAGCGAGCTGAGATGTGTAGATGCTGCTATCAAGTCTGTTTTAGAATACGACAGCGCATTCATTTTAAAAGATGAACAGAGAAATGCGATCAAGGCATTTGTTGATGGAAAATATGTTTTTGCCGTCCTTCCTATGGGATTCGGTAAAAGTTAACATACCACGTTGCTCTGATTGGTTGTAGATATCCCAAAAAAAATCTGGGTTTGGTTGAAACACGCCCCATACTCACAGCCCAACGGAGCGGTATCAGACTCATATTCTGTCTAGAATTATGAGTAGGCCTATGACAACGTCAGGCTACATTACTTCAGCAGTCTTACTAAAAACACAGAGCAAAAAGAACAACGTATATTTGGTGAGTCTGAGTCACATTAGCTCCACTGCAATGCCTTAGCTCACGACTGGTTGTCGAAAAATATGACGTGTACAGCTAGTTGCAAGCGTGCATGAGTCTCGGAGCTAGGAACAAGACAAGCAAGACCGGACGAGCCGGAACTGGAAAAATGGTGCTGTCCATTTCTGGCGTGACTGTTCTTTGGATTGGAACCGTACTTGGAAATTAAATATGATTTAAAACGAGTTTGCAAGAACACAAGAACGGAGAAAAACGTGGATTGATAAACTTCCCTTTTTGAACAGAAAACCTAGCTAGCTACCCACAACCAGAGCTCACTCCATTTCTCCAGTGAATTATGTACAAGTAGTCCGCTACACTCCCAAATATGGGTTTGTACAGATACAATTTCGGGATCATATATGACCAAAATGGTCAACATTTTGAGAAAAATAAATATCAATAAACACTTTATTTTTTGAATATATAATAAATAAGAGAAAATACGAAATTGGCCACGCTGAGTGGTTATTTTATATAAACCATTTATTCATTGAATTTACAGGAAAGGTTCCATATCGTGATATGTATCGTTATCAATCTATATCAGGATATGAGAGTTTGGTCATATTTCACAGCCTTAGCTGGGTCTATTCATCTATTTTTTCCCCCTGTGATCTTGTTTTTCCACCTAGATTGGTACGGTGTGGAACGGCACCCTTGTCTCAGTCCTGCGGTCTCTGACCGCCCTGAACGTCCCTCCCGGGGTTGCGGTGGTTCGCTCTGTCCAGACAGAGGTGCTGTGGCGGATACGCAGACTTGCCTACAAGCAGCTGGCTTACTTGGTGGACTGGGGCACGGGGAGGAAAGGCCAGCCGGAGAAGATTGTTAGTGCGGCGCTGAAACACCTGGAGCTGCGCTGGGCTGAGATCTCCGACCCGAGAACGATCAGCACTCTGATGGCCAGAGCAGGACATCTGTCCCCTGCTCTCATGGACAGACTGGAGGACAAGGTAACACACAGAAAAGAAAATGGCCACCCCGGTAGCTCACCAGATAAGTGTGCGTAATAGAATCCCCTCCCAAAACCATGCCTTACCTCACTTGTTAACTCGTGTCAATAATCATGGCCAAAGCAGGACCACCATTGCTATGCCATGCTGTGGGAGAGAATAGACAATCTACCCTAGAAATATTTGGAACTATGATGGCGAAAAAGTGCTAGTGTACGTGTGAAGAGGTCTCGTTTTACCCTATTGCTGTGAAAGTACCAAGTCAATGAAGTCAATTGCCAAGTAAATGTTCAAGACAAAATCTTAAGCATTTATTACAGATCTATAAGGTGCAGTTGTCTGATATTCTCAAGTTGAGCATCTCAGAAGACTGGACAATGAATACAGGAATGAAGGGCAGTTAAATAGTATCAGGATATGGGAGGTTTTACTCTCACAAGAAATGTCAGGTGGTGATAATCAACATAGCCTTCGTAAGCACAGATAGAAGAAACCGCATTTATGGTACTTGATAGACTAAACTTTTGTTTAGTCTTTAGATAGTTCATAGAAATGGCTTTGACGTTCCTCCGATACACTTTGGTAACATTGTGACCTCGGACTTACGCTAGTGTCCCAGAATTTTTTTAGTCGCATATTACAAAGAACTAACTTATAGTTATGCAGGCATAAGTTCATCAATGCTATATGCAACATAATTGATAGACAGGTATAATTCTCTCCTGGAATGACCACGGGTTCATGTTCTCATGAGCTAATATAGCAGGGTATAGATCAAACATTGTTGTTATATTCAGAACATTATATAAGTAATGTAGAAATCATGTGACCTCACGTGTCAAGTCAATATCTAATCACTTGACCTCTCTCTTAACTCCCTCACCTGGTTACCCCACCATAGAACCATTGTGCCACTGTACCAATAGTGTGTTTTTGCCTTTCCTCCTCTTGCTCCCCTTATCTCTCCATCCTCTCCCTCCTTCCCATTCAGGCACTGGAGCTGATGGAGGGGTTCAGTGCTGAGGACATCCGCAGGATGTGTTTGGCAATGGCCTCTCAGAGTCGAAGGTCTGTCCCCTTGCTCCGAGCCCTGTCTTATCACCTCCTACAGAAACCCTCCTCCGACCTCAACACGCCCCTACTGCTAGACATGGCTTTTGCTTATGGTACACACACACACACACCTGGACACTCACAATCTGAGTATATCCCTCCTGTCTCTGAAGTCAAAATACATAACACTATAAATAGTATCCCTCTTGGTCCATCAGGGAAGCTTAACTTCAACCACACCCAGGTGTTCCAGCGGATGGCGTCGGAACTGTTACCCAGGGTGCCAGAGCTCAGCTCTGTCGATGTCACCCGCTGTGCCAAGTCTCTGGCCTTTCTCAAGTGGCTTCATCTGCCTCTGTTTGAGGCCTTCACAGAGGTGAGTCCCAGAGACAAAAGAGTTAAAGCTATCCACCTGTGTCCACCAGTTCTGGCTAGTTTGATTTTGGCTTTAGGTCAGTGAGCTAATGCATATCAATGAGGGGTTCAGACCCGGATTACATGTAGCATTAATCTTTTTTTTTCTTGCTCCTTTCCCAGCACTACATTGTGAACAATCAGACCTATAACACTTTACAGCTCTGTAATCTAATCATGTCATTGGCCAAGCTTGGCTTCCGGCCAAGCAAAGAGGAGTTCTACGACAAGGTAACAATTTTGAGAAGGTGATCATGTTGAACAGTTAACAGTAGCTAGCCCTTTATGTCAACTCTCAACAGTAGTGCACATATTGTGGTCTCTAGACAGCCTTAATTTCCCTAATTTTCATCCCTGTATGTGTGTAGGTCCACTCTGCCCTGGACAGCAGCTTCTCAGGCCTGGAACCCCACCTCCAGACAGATGTGCTGTGGTCTCTGTGTGTTCTGCAGCAGTCCCGACCACAGTACTTTACCAGCTTCACACAGCACCCACACCTGACCAAACTCTCAGGTACACACACACACCCTACTCCCCTCAGCCCTCTCCCAGGGGTTAATCTAATCCGGGAAAGAGGGGCGCTGCGCCTCCTTGTTTCAAACCAGCGCCCCCTTGTAATTCAGATTTTAGCTTAATCCCCAGCATAAAGCTTTCCCTCAGCGATCGTTTCTTCCGTAAATACTTAAAATTGATGCCAGGAAATAGCATGCCTGTTCATAGTAAACAGCTAACTATGTCCACAAATAGGAAAAACGTGGCAAAATGACGGTAAGAAGGGGTACAAATGTCCTATTTCACACAACTCCCATGCTTGTTGTAGTTCTGACTCGCCTCGCCTTTGACGCCGCCATGTTGGTTGTGAAATACGTAGTCGCTCCGCTCCCTCACCATGTGTGTTTTCCCCCCCTTTTTATAGCAAACCCCCTGCTCTCCCATCCAGCCAGCACATGATTAGATCACTCTTAGATCACTCATACATACCATGCCACAGTGTTTCCCACATCATTAGATGATATTTGTGGTAGTAGGCAGGGGGGGAGCAAGACTTTGTAAACATTAGGGGCTTAGCCCAAACCTAGGTCCTAGTATCGGTCTGATTAGACTTCTGGTTCCAAAAATCCAAGATGGCGACCATCTTTTATATACAGTCTATGGTTTCACGTCAAAACGCTGTGAATTGTAGGCAATTAGCTTTGTCTGTCAAAATGCGGACTTACGAAAAGGGTGCATAAAGGGCAAAAAATGTCTGCAATAGAGCCCTCACGCACTTTACGAGTTGACAGTGGGACAGCCCTAAGCCCTTACAGACTTGGCGAGAACGGGCCTCAAAATCCATCAGTCTGTTAGGGTGGACATTGGGATCAGGCCTAACCGTTCGTAAACTCTGGATTGATTCTCCTGCCGTCTTCTCTGAGGGAAAAAGCAGTTCCTACTGCTCATGCTCTGAAGCAATAACATGTGCGGAGAGAGGGGGCTATTCACAGACTGGTCCATTGTAGAGAGAGAGAGAGAGAACGTGAGCGCGGCCAGAAGGAGCTGTGTGTATCAATGCTCTGCGCTCATCTCTCCAATGAATTTTATTTTGCCATGTTAAACAGTTAAAAAAAGTATCAAATAAAATAACTTTTTATTGTAGCGGGCCACCACAAATAAATCACAACAAATTGGCCAATAAACACAAGTCAAACAACACATGGATGTCCCAGGTGAACAGCACACCTACCCAGACTTCAGTTTGATTTTAAGTCAATCTTCAGATTGTGGACGTACAGGATCCTACATACTGATCAGTCGAGGGCAGCGGCCTGGGTTCACTCTGTCTTCAGTTTCACTATGACTTTGGTGTACTTGGGATTCTTACAGAATCGTGGTGGCCTATGTCACTGTACTTTTAGTTTTTCTTACATGGTCTCTACATGCCTCTTTCTTCTCTCTGTTGTCCTTTTCTTCTTGATCTTCTATTTTCTTAACTTTTTCTCTCACACTGAAACACGTCTGCAGAGGGAAGTCCGTCCAGGGTAGTGAACTATCGTCTGAAGCTCCTTCACATCGCTGCTACACTTCAATTAGAGCATCCAGACTTGGCAAAGACTGTTTCCTTACAACCGCCCGGGCCGCCCCCCCCCCTGCGGCCCGCCGCCTCTCCCCTCTGCAGAGTGGGCTGAAGGGGGCACTAGAGGCCCTGGTGGGGGAGAGGCCAGAGGCTTTGCGTACTGGGGTCAGCACTGTGCACGGCTGGACCATAGGTGAGGAGGTCAGGGAGCATATGTTGTCTCGCACACCTCGATTAGTTCCAACATGAGGCTACACAATAACAAAAATGTCAGACAGAATCTGTCACTTTATTTGTATTGGAATATGTTATTTTAATGGCTGTATTTGTCATGTATCATTCTTCCAAGATGGTGAGATGGTTGTTGACAGTGAGAACAAGCCAGTGGACCTTGTGGGGTTGACTGCTCCTCACCTGCCCGCTGGAGGAGGGAACAAACTGCTACCGGTTGGGGCACAGAGGCGAGTGTGGCTGGGGAGATATTCCTCTTCACAGCAGACTTGCTTTTTTTCTCTTTTATCTCTCTCTGCTTCTCTCTTGAAATACATTTATTCATACATTTACATTTTACATTTATTCATTTAGCAGACGCTTTTATCCAAAGCGACTTCCAAGAGAGAGCTTTACAAGAGTGCATAGGTCACTGATCATAACAACGAGATATCCCCAACAATGCAAGTAGTCAAACATGAATCATACATTGTGAAAAAAAACAAAAATAAGTGCCAAAGGGAAAAATCATAAGAACATGAGGTTAAACAAGTTACAATTGGACAACATGAATCTAAAAGTGCACCTGTGGAAGAGCAAGCAACAGTAAACTACCTCACAGCGAGTACAATAATTTTAATCAGTTACAGCTAACCGACAAGAGCAGCAGGTCTCTAAGTAAGAGTCCTTGTGATCCTGGAAGAAACTAACATCATGTCCGGCAGATCTTTCCTAGGTACCGTTGTATTCCCGGAACAAGTGTGTCTTGAGCCTATTCTTGAAGGTGGGGAGACACTCAGTGTCTCTGATGGAGGTGGGGAGTTGATTCCACCACTGGGGGGCCAGACAGGGGAAGAGCTTGTGTTGGGACCGGGCGGTCTTGGGCGGTGGGACCACCAGACGGTTGTCAGAGGAGGACCGAAGGTGGCGGGAGGGGGTGTAGGGCTGGAGGAGAGACTTAAATATCTATTTATTTAAACTTTTCTGTCTCTTTGTATTTCTCTATCAGATTGGCGTTCCTGGCCTGGGAGTTCCCTCATTTTGGCTCCAGAAGTAAAGACCTGCTGGGACGCTTCACCATGATGAAACGGCATTTGCAGCTGGATGGCTTCATCACTGTGCAGGTGTGGCAGGGATGGTGTTATATTAGTTAGATTAGTTAGCCTCAAGGCTAATGCTGCCCTATGCAGGCTAGTTAGAATCAGTACTAATACTGTCCTATGCTGACTATTTAGCCCCAATGCTAATGCTGCCCTCTGCAAAACACTGTGAAACATTGTGAAAGCTGCCCTATGCAGACTAGTTAGCATGCTAGCAATGTGAAAGCTGCCCTATGCAGACTAGTTAGCATGCTAGCAATGTGAAAGCTGTCCTATGCAAACCACATTGCCTCAATGCTGATCTGTACAGGGTTGCCAGGTTGGCTCATATAGTGTGACCCTGTGTACCAGACCAAGCTGGTGCCCCTGGTTATAAATAGGCTTGCCATTCAGACCGAAGCAGGGTGAAAAACAGCAGCAGCTCCAACTCATCTAGGCCAATCCTAGCTCTCTGTGTCATCTAGGCCAATCTCCTTAGCCAATGATGTTACTCCAAGGCCTCGAGTTTGACGGTGTACAGTGATGCATGCTGGGTGAACTAGGCAATTGAATATACCTGGGACAAATCTCTGCTGGATTTTGTATAGCTTGAGGGGCTGAATGTATTGATGGATGTCGGATAGTCACACCTAGGAATAGAGATGCATGGTGATGATGCTTGTGTACTTTTGTTCTTGCTCTTAAACTAGTCCCTTTTGTCCCTCCCCAGGTGCCGTACTATGAGTGGGTGGAGCTAAAGTCTGATAGACAGAAAGTGGCGTACTTGAAAGATAAGATAGGGAAGGCTGTGGCAGAGGACATGGCCAAATGACCTGACCTGACCAATGAACTGCACAATGGACTGAGCTGGAGCCACACCCAACACTGAACATACACATATTATGTACACACACACACACAAAATTAAACAGCTAAGTGCTAATAAGTCTGGTCTTTCATCCAAGACTGCATCCAAAGCACTTGTTCTACCTCTGTTTCCTTGGTGATGGTTGGGCTTTCTCTGTTACTATGGAGATGCAGAGAGAGAGAGAGAGAGAGAGAGAGCTCTCAAAGAAAAGTCATTTTTTGTTACTAAAGAGATGTGTCCCCAACTGGCATTCTGGCCTTGGAGGGATGGTGGGTTTCATAGAATCAACGCCATGAATGTTTAGCTTTATATGACTTGGGAATTGATTAACCAAATGTCATTGACATTGTGATGTTAGATTAAAAAACTACGACTATAATATTGACATATTGTACAGAATTCAGGATTATGTGTGTGTGAGCCTATTAATGTTCTTAGTGTGTGTGTATGTCTGAGGGTGTGTCTTGCCAGTTTGGGGTGTGTATGTAAGAATGTGCAGTGTGAGTGAGGTAGCATGAGGTGTGTCATCTAGACAGTGGTGTGATATTCAGGCAGAGCACGATATTGCATGGCACACCACGTGCAAACAACCGCTAATGAATAACAAAGGTGGTAGAAGAGGGTGGAATCGCAACCACATATCCGTATTCCATTAGATGGTTGGTCCACACACACACATACAGGAAAAGCTTCAAATTTGCCTGTAAAGTCTGTGGTCGGTCTGTGGTCGGTCTTGCCAAGTGCTGTTGTTCACGCCCATGCTAATAAAGATGACAAATTTTGTGGCATCCTGTGTCTTTTTGAAGGTGATTTTTTTGTGCTGCGAGTGGGACTTCTGACTCATTTGCTTCCATAACAGAACAACATCTTTCTCCCCTGGTTCACCCGTGTGTTTAAGGAGGTACGACATGCAGAGTGTGTCCACCTGGTCATTACCAAGTACTAAGGCGACTGAGGTCACATACACAAACGGACACACTACTTTCCATATGCCAGACCAATACATCTTTTTACCTGGGGACATTAGCATGGCTAATGTAAGAAAGATGGGTGGGTGGGTGTGGTAGAGTAAGAGTGGACAGTTGGAGGGTTGTGGAGAACAAATGTTGGAGGGAGAACAGGGAGAGAGGACAGTGGAGTAGGATCTTCTGAGAAAGCAGAATCACACTGAACACATTCAAGCTGTGGGTGAGAATGTGAGAAGGAGAAACAAAGACAAGACATTCAGAAACAGAAATAGAATCCATGTTTTTGTGAGGTCACAAAATGGTCAGTAACAGTACATTGGCTGTACAAGTCAGCCTACCACAGAACAATTCAGCTGCAGAACGGTTCCCGCAAAGGCTCTGCTAATGGACTGATTGACTGATAGGTTAGCCTTCTCAGTAGCAGATCCCCCCTCCCCCCCAAGCCTAGCCAGCTCCTCCCAACCGCACCTCCCATTTCGATTTGAAGGGCCTTAGCCTAATATCTAGTGGAATAATAATTTTCCATCAGTAAAAAAAAAGGGAATGAGAGAAAAGAAGGCGAGGGTAGACCATTACTCTGCAGTGTGATGACGATTGGCTGCCATGTCCTTTGAGCTGTCATTTGGGGAGTAAGTGAGACTGTCAGCATCTTCAGCGCTAGAGGGAGGTACATTTTCTTTCTGCCGAGCTGGCTCAGGACAGCGTTAATACCCCCGACGCCCTGACCGTGGGAAGCTTGGCATTGCCATGGAAACTATCGGGGATGATCGCATCCCTCGCCCCCTCTCATCTTCTCTCCCCGCCTCCTCGTGACTGAGGCTGAGAGAAGACTGAAATAGCAGTCTAGGAACGAGGGATGAGACAGAAGAGGAGGTGGAGAAAAGAGGCAGATGCTCTGGGTTGGGGGAGGGGCTCTGGTTAAGTGCCTTCTGACCCCCCTGGGGGCAAAGTGGAAAAGGATGTCATGTAGACGGTTTTATCCTTGTCTTGTTTTTGTCTCTTTTCTTTCTTTTCTATTCCACCCTTCCCTTGTTTTCTCAATTTTCTACAGTGCCGTCTCCTGTAGAATCGGGGGCATCACCGAGACAGCAGCAGAAATCTTCTGACAGCAGCAGAAATCTGCTGACATCATCTCTGAGGATCGAGCCGACGTCTGGGAGAAAGGGAGGGGGAGAAGGAGGGAGGGGGTTGGAGGAGGGGGGTGGCAAGAAAGAGGGGACAGGAGCACAGTAATGAGAGTGAATACTGCAGCCCTTTCTCAGATTCTACACACACAAACGCACACACACTCAAACATTGTGAGGCACACACACCCGCAAAAGCAACAACAGCATCATCACAGCTCTGCTTTACTGCACCACACAGAGAGAGACTGTCTCCTCTCTCTTTCTCTCTCTCACTGTCCCTCCCTCTCTCTCTCACACACACACACATTGACACGTGCTGCAGGGGAAGATCTGAGTGCTGGGTCGCTAAGCATTTAGCCCCCTCCTTCTTTTTCTCTCCCCTCTCTCTTTCTTTCACCCTCCCTCATTCCCTCTCTCCCTCTCCATGTTCACCTTGGCTGTTCCGGCTGCGTGGTTTATTGTTGCGTCAGAGCCAGAGAGAGCCAGAGAGAAGCATGCCAGGGGAGAGTACGTACAGATCTGTCCCCACAGCGAGAGACCCGGAGCGGGGAGCCGAGGAGACAGGGATTCCTGGACCAGGTAGGACCACAGGGAGAGGACAGGAGATGGGGAAGGACAGGGTCAGGAAAACAGGAGGAGAGAGAAGAAGAGAGAGAAGAGTAGAGAGAGATAAGGACAGAGAGGAAGACAGGATGAGCACGATAGAACTGTTAGTGACGGAAATAGATCCTTGCTTGAATTACCATGTGCGGAGTAGATAAGAGATTAGATTATCTACATCATGTCTGAATGTCTCTCCTGTCTGCATCTCTGTCTGCCTGCCTATCTGCCTTTTTTCCTGTGTACCATGTTTTTTCAACTGCATGCTTTTCTCAACATGGCCTCAACCCGTCATTTTATATACAAACCACACCCCATCCCTAAATCCCACACCAGCCATCACGCAATATAACCTATTACATGTCCCTCTCCGTCACCACACACGCACTTTACACGCTTGTGCCTTAGTCCCAGTCCTATCCTATCCCACCCCCTCCTCGTCTCTCTGTCTGCCCAGCGGCCGTACATGCTCCTGAGGCAGGGGGAGAGACTCCTCCCTTCCCTTCTTTCCCCTACCCCAGTCTCATCTGGGCCATGACACAGCAACCACGCCACTCTACACTGCAGGAGCCAAGAGCAGAATGTCTTCCTGCTGGAGAGCAGCATCAGCAGCACTGTACAGATTACAGGGCTACAGCCAGCCAGCTAGCTACAGACTGTTAAAGATTGTCTGGAGCTTTCAGAACAAATCTGAATGTTTTGATTTTAGAATGAGAGTAATGGTTTCACTGTTATGGTCTTCTGTTCAGCCTTGGTTGTGTATGAAACTGATACTTACAACGAGATAGAGAAAGTGGGTGAAAGTAAAGAGGGGGAAGGGATGAAAGTATATATCTTACAGTAAACATATTGAGGGACAGAGGGCTGAAAGGGGGATGATGGGTGTTCTAATGCCCTGTTGAAGAGAAAGGGACAGACAGAGGGCCAGAGGAAAGAGGGAGAGGTAGGAGGAGGAGACAGGATGGGAGAAATCATGAGGGGAGATGGGTGTTTTTCTGTGTGTTTCACAGACTGCAGTTTTATATTCCGTCGTTGTGACACACACACAGTGGGAAATGGAAAGTTACTTTCCAAATAATGTTTATGTATTAGGGAAACCAAGACTGTTACTGTTGAGGTACAATCAAACATATCATAATAATATATATTTGCACCTGTATCAGTTAACTTAGTTGCACTTGTATCAATTATCAAACAGCTTTATTTGTTAAATCCTGACCACCAGTTAGAGTAATGTATTACCCCACCTCTCCAAGAGCAACTATTTTTCATTTCATCCACAATTCTCCCAATGCACAATATTCTAAACAATGGAATCATGAAAGAGGGAAACAAATTATTTTACCATTTTAATAGACAGACACAAATAAGGCTTAGGATATGAGGCCATTGGTCCCTGGAGCTTCCCCTCTGGGCCTGGGACTCTCCTGGAGTGGGAGGCTGAAATAGAGGCTCCCTGTGGGGTATGCATGTGTGACACAGCTCCAGTCTGCCGCAGCCTGCTCTTCTATATGCAATTGGCAGGGGGCACAGCCATTGAGATCCCTTTACAAGGCCAGAGGCCCAGAGGGGTGTGTGGTTGGTGCTGCTGCTGCTGTTGTTGATGGGATGAACCAGACTTGCTAGTGGATACAGAGGCAGAGAGATGTGAGCAGTGGGTTTATGCTGCCCCAGAAGGGTTTCTTCTGTGTTTACCATGCATGCTTGGGGGTGTTTGGGATATTTAGAAGAGCATGAAGGGACACATTTAACTTAAAATGTTAAATGAGAGTGTTGGATTTTGTGCTGTGACTTTTCTTGTCAGACTTTAGATTAGTTAGGTTGCAAAACAAGTATTTGTATCTCAGTAGGGAGAAATGCAATTTCACTTGACCTCTCCTCTATATACCCAAGTTTTAGTGTTAGTGATAAACAAATGTAAGTGAGAATATTTGTGTGCACCTACAGAGGGCTTAGCCTCTTAACATGAGTCAGCAATGGCACTACCATGAACAACCCCCAAGCGAGACAAAACACAAACATGTACACACTGCAAAGGGTTGTTATTGGGGCCATGATGGAGACAGTGTGGCGGTTACAACTGCATAGAGGTTAGCTACAGAGATAGAGGAAGGAAACAGGGAGATAACGAAAGAGAAAAGGAAAGATGGCAGAGATTGATGGAATTAGAGAACAGAGAGGGTTAAATGGAGGATTATGAAGATCCAGAAAAAGGAAAATAAGCGGGGAGACGGAGAGAAAGGGAAGGAGTGAGAGAAGAGGTGGTGGAACACAGGGTCCATTAGTCAGTGATATCTGGATTACTGGCAGTCTGTGTGTGTGTGTATGTGGCTGGTCTCAGAATACAATAATGGACAATCAGTTTGTGGACTGAAGTCAGTGTGGGATGGTTATGTTCAGTAGAAGAATCGAGGCCTGTTCTCAGTGTGTGTCTTCCTGTATACTAGGCCACTGTACAATCACTGTACGTGTCACAGAGCTTCACATCTTTCTGGGTCACTTTTGAGGAAAATGCTAACTGTGAGGATGTTTTATGAAGTGAAACTGAAGCGTTTTGAAAGCTATGGAGCTTACTCTGATGATGGAAAATCTCCTGGTCGGCTCACTCTCCTGACTGATCCGGCCTCTCCTCTCGCTCCTCCCCTTTGCCTCCATTTCAGTCCTCTTGCCTTTCATTTGCTCCCAGTGATCGCTCATTCATGTTGACATGTGGAATGGATGGTGTGGTAGAGAGAAAGAAAGAGAGAGGTTGGGAGACAGAGTGACAGAGATGTGTGTTTACGTGTGCCTGTGTGTGTTTTTGATGACTCAGTCTTGACTCAGACATTCAATAAAAGCATCTGGATAATGTGAGAGTCTAATCATTATGAAGAGGGACAGACAGACAGACAGACAGACAGACAGACAGACAGACAGACAGACAGACAGACAGACAGACAGACAGACAGACAGACAGACAGACAGACAGACAGACAGACAGACAGACAGACAGACAGACAGACACAGACAGACAGACAGACAGACAGACAGACAGACAGATAGTGAGGATGGCCAACAAGGGTCCTCTAGATGTGTGCTAGGTTCTGGTAGTGGCCTGAACTGTGTGATGCTGTGTGACATTTCAATGGCATTAGAGTGTCAGTGTGTGGGAGGTGGAGTGAGGTTCAAGGAGAGGCATGAAAGGACTGAAGTGAGTCACAGGAGACCTATTCTTTTGCAATGGGGTTTCATCTTTTTGATACACTCATTACGTTTTTGCATTTTATTTATTCAGAAGACGCTTTTATCCAAAGGGATATACAAATAGCGTGTGTAGAAAATACAGATAACAATAATAATGGATAATCAAGGATCAGAAGTGTTCATAGAGACTTTCTTTAGATCTTTCTCTGCTCTTTGTGAATCATCTCTCTCCCTCTCCCTCTCTTTGTTTCGAACCATCTCTTCCTTTTTTTGTACTTTCTTTCAGACATGACCAGGCATCCCTCCACAGACTCCACCCCAAGTGACAGTGGCTCCACCCCTAGTGACAGTGGCTCCACCCCTAGTGACAGTGGTTCTAGCCCCTCCCCTAGCACACCTCAAAAACTGCTCCCAACATGCACCTCTCCGTTTGGGCCGAGGCTGGTCCGAGCCATGCCTAGTTCCTCTGCGACCCCACGACCCCAGCCCGAGGGCTCTGACCATCGCCATGGCAACATTCCCAGGCTCTCTGGGAAGTTTGGGGGTCATGGACCCTGCGGGCGCCGTGTACCAGTAAAAATGGAAAGAATCAAGGTATGTGTTTACTGTATAGGTTTTTATGTGTATTCCAGTACCAACAGTAACCTTCTATAGACAGACAGCACGTTTTTATATTCAATATAGAGGATAGCAGTACCTCATCAAAACTGTAGATTTTTGTGTGACAACAACTAGCCTTTAAAAGTAATATTTAACCTGGCTAATATTTACCTGGCCCTCTGTCATAAAACCTCAAAAACTGCCAATAAGCCAGTCACTGCTCCCCTGATGCTTTCTCTTCTTCAGGTTCTTACAGGCTCAGAGGTGGAAAGCGACTATAAGGAGCCAGAAACTATGGACACAAGGGTGGTGATGGGCCAGGAGGCACTACTCAAAACCAGAGTTACAGGCCCAGAGAAGACTGAACTGGACACTGGGCAGGGTGTCCAGGACCACACCCCACAGATAGAACAGGAGAAGGAAGAAGACAGAGGGTCTGTACTGCGGTCGGCCCCTCTCTTGTCCCCTCTCCTCACCGCTCTCATCCCTGCACCCTCTCCATCCCCAGAGCCAACCACAGCGGACTTAATAGACAGCCAGGGGGCGGGTTTGTCTCCCTCCCAGGGTGAAGTGCCTTCCCTGTCCCTTTCGGAGCTGGCCTATCCTGTCGCTCTGTCCTTCTCCGAACCAGACTATCCTGTAGATCCACTAAGAGTGGGCGTGCCATCGTCACTGGACCCTGACCTGTACTACACTGCCCCCTCCACACCCATCAAGATGGCTTCTCGCTCCTCACACCTCAAACACCGCTCCTATCCCGGCTCCCCTGCCTCCCCCCTCTCCCCCACCTCCCCCTCAGACAGTGAGGACCTATGCTCCCCCCTCACCTCTCCCTCCGGGTCCTACATTACAGCGGAAGGAGGCAGCTGGACCTCATCCTACACCTCCTCCACCTCTCCCTCCACCTCCCCAAACCTGCTCCTCACTGAAGAGGGGCAGGATGCCCAAGAAGCACCTGCATGCTTTGTGGGCTCCCTGTCTGAGATAGGAGACGAGGTGGCAGAAGAGAGGGGACGAGGAAGCGTGGCAAAGGAGGAAGAGAGGGGAAGAGATTTCCATCCATTTCAGTCAGAGAGCTTTGGAATGCGATCGCGCCTGGGGGCGACAGAGAATGTGATCCTGGAGGAGGAGGAGGTTCTGAGAGGGGAGGTGATCATGGTGTCTCAAGGCAGCTGCCGACCCCGCTGGGTTGCTGAGAACTCCTCTCCACTGAGGAGCAGCAGTGGCCGGAGCAGCGACTCCCAGGAGGAAGGAGAGGAGTATGAGGGATCTCTCTGCCCAGGGGAAGAGGCTGGAGCTGGGGGGGTAGAGTATCACAAGCCCATCCTGCCAAGAGGCCTAGAGCTGGAGCTAGAGGCCTGTTTTTCCCAGGATCTCAACCCACAGATGATGCAGTCAGTGGGAAAGGATGGAGGGGACCTCCCAGAGCTGAGCTCCAGCCCTGTTACTCCACACATGGCTTCTAGTAGTCTCGTTCCAGACTTCCCTGGCCTCCCCCTGGAAGCCTACACCCCAGAGGGTCTGGATGGAGAGAGCCCTGGGCCCTTCCTTCTCTTCCCAGGAGCCTACAGCCACGATGGACCAGAGGAAGAGAGGATGATTCCGGCCTCCCTGCTTTCCTTCCCTCTACACACCAGCCTCATCTTCCAGGCAGACTCCATAGAGATCACCCTCTTCCCCACAGAGGACGAGAATGGGGGAGGAGAGGGGAACGACGTTGACGCCTACGCAGCTGGAGAGGAGGAAGGAGACGTGGAAGATGACGACGATGATGAGGATGACAAAAATGATGATGGTGATAAAAGGGGGCCAGAGATAGAAGTGGGGAAGGAAGCTAAAGTCGAGGTAGCAGTAAAGGAGGAAGAGGAGGAAGAGGAGGAGGAAGATGAGGAAGAGTGTGAGGGCAAAGTGGTGGAGGACCCCACAGAAGAGGACACCTCTGCCTCCTTCCTTCATTCGCTGTCAGAGACGTCCATCAATGAGGGTCTGGACGAGTCCTTCTGTTTCCATGACGAAACGGACGACTCCCTGGATTCTGCTTCCTACAATGGTGAGGAAGACGAGCGTCTGTACAGCACAGAGAGGCATGCAGAATCCCTGGAGCCCCAAGGTCCAGATCTGCTGAACCCCACAGAACCACAACCCCAACTGCCGCCTCCCAGCCCTGTGAGAGAAGCAGAAGTTCCGCGGAGCCAACCTGAAGGTAATGGTCCTCCAGAACCCAGCCCAGTGGAACCTCCTCCGGCCTGTCCAGAGTCATCCAACAGTTCCAGCAGCAGTGAGAGTGAAATGGAGATCTCGTCTAGCTCCTCAAACCCTCCTGTTCCTTCTGTCCTCCTCAAATCTGCTGTCACCCCCTACCTTTACCACGGGCCCTGTTGGTCCTGTTACTGACAGTGTGTTAATCTGTGCTATTGCTGCTGCGCCAGTTCCAACCTCTGTTCCTGACACCACGCCTTCTACTGACACCACCCTGGCCCCTGCTACTTACACTACCCCGGACCCTGCTACTGACACCACACTTGCCCCTGCTACTGACACCACACTTGCCCCTGCTACTGATACCAACCCTGCCCTTGCTACTGATACCACCCATGCCCCTGCCACTGATACCACTCCTGCCCCTGCTACTGACACCACCCCTGTCCCTGCTACTGAGCCCAAGCTAGCTACAACAGAGCTAAAGGAGGAGAAGCTCTTCCAGAGTTCCATGAAGTCACAAAGGGACAAACAGAGCACTGACATCCAAGAGGAGGAACTCACAAACCGGACTGAAGGAGACTCTTTCACTTTGCTCATAAAGCCACGGCCATCTCAATCGCACACACCCAGACATGTTGGGGGCAGGAAACAGTTCAAGGTGACACCCGGGCCCCAGAAGATAGCTGTGTGTGGTTTTGCAGTGGCCATGGGGGGGTCTGGGAGGAAGGAGGACACAGAGAAGGAACTGGACCAGAAGAATGGCAACACTCCAACAGAAAGTCAGAACCCTGAGGGTACCTTTGCCTCTGTGACCCAGGAGGAGACCACTGCCACCAATGACCTAAACAAGGGGGTCCCTCTCCTTTCCTACCCCAAAGACCCCACCTCTAACCCCAGCAACATCCCAGTGTCCACCTACCCGGAGGGCCTCACTGACTTGCCTGACAACCTGGGCCTGACACCTGACCTCTGCCCTTGCGACCCGGCCCAGGAGAACCTGCGAGAGAACACTCTGAGCACAGAGGAGGGGGGCCCCGGGGCCCTCGGCTCCCCTCATTCTCCCATGGCCATCTCCCCCAAGAGGGAGAACTCGGAAACAGATGCAGGGGGGAAGATTGGTCTTGGGGCTGGGGCCTGGGGGTCCGATGGGATGGGGCTGGGGCTGGGGTTAGAGCTGGAGTTAGGCAGGGGGCTGAGGTCTGGGGCTGGTGTTGGGGCCTGGGGAGTTGGGGAGTCCCTCTCCCTCTCTCTGGGGGAGAGATACGAGTTGGATGTCGAGAGCGTGCTTCTGTGTGAGATGGATGGACAAAGTGGACACACACCGGTGGCTCCCAACATCAGCACTCAAGGGAACGATCAGGACGACGTGTTGGGGGACGAAGAGGACAACAACAGTCTCTGTGGTCGTCCAGACAAGATGGCAGATGTAGAGCTGGCTGGAGAAGGGCTGGAGTCCAACCTGTCACTCTGGAGGTCCATCGAGGAGATCTCAGAGGCAGGCGGAGGAGAGGATGGAAGTTCCCGGTTTCCTGAGGATGACGTCAGCAACCTACAGACTCTGGACCATGAAGGTGATAACACTGACGCACGGCCCTTGTGGAAAAAGTCTGACAACCATGATTCTACCTTCTACCCCCTGGCAATGCCCCCCTGTGTGACTCTGAATGCCCTCTCAGAGAAGGTAAGGCCTCAGAGTGCAACTGTGAGTGTGAGGGAGTCCATCTCTAACATACCACTCACCGAGGAGCAATCCCCACTCCCTGATCAGTCGAGGACACCCACAAAAAGCTCAACGCTCCAATCAGAAACAACACAGGCGTCCCCGTCCGCGGAGAGTTCCAGTAGTATCTCACTGCCAGAGGTTGAAACCCAGAAAGACACAAGCATGTCCAGACTGATAGGAAGTGACATCACCTTGTCTCTACTGGGAGGGTCTTTTGGTTCCTTCAACCCCAGAACCAGACACTCAGACTCCAGGCCAAGTAAAGATGCTTTAGAGAAAGCTCTCCCCACTGTCAAGGACAAAGAAGAGAATGCAAAGATTCAGCAGCAACATGAGGAGGAAGGACTTCAGACTAAGGATCTCATAGAGGGCAGAATCAGTAGTGTGACTGACAGAGGTATGGATCAAACAAAGACCAGCAAAGGTGCCTTTCAAGGACAGGACAGTGGTGTTAGTACCTCAGGAGGAAAAGAGGAGGAGGAGAGAGGGACAGAGACAAGGATGGAAGGAGGAGAGGAGAGAGGGCTCGAAGGAGGAGAGATGACAGTTAAGCGGAATGTCTCTCAAACTGAGAGAGAAGTGGAGCAGTCAGAACGTCGCACCCCAGAGGGTGAGCTTAGCAGAGACAAACCTGTCTCGGCACAGAAGGGGCGGAGACGGAAGGACGCCCGAGGCCGAGGCAGGGGAAGGGCAGCTCAGCCGGACCGGCCAGCACAGACGAGCCCTGGGTCTGCTGATGAACTAAAGGAATTGTCTGTCCCAAATAAAGCCGAAGCAGATGGCACCCTGGCGGGGGGCAAAGCCTTCTATAAAGCCACATCCAAGAGGGGTAGGAAGGCACTCCGTGAACCTGGCCCCTCACAATTACAACAGAGGACATCTGTGGACTGCCCCGAGCTGAGTCAGAGATCACAGAGGACAGCCAGCCTGGTTCTGGTGGACCTTGCCGGTGCTGATGACTGCTTTCCAGACCCCTACCCCAGCTCCCAACTCCAATCCTAATCTGAAACTTGCCAATCCTGCCCCTGTCAAATGCATTGCTGATGTTTTCCTCAAACAAGAAGTACTGGATAACAGGGTCATATCAGACAGCCAGACAGGAAGCAAAGACATAAATGACAACAACGTTGGCAGTGGCCACATCTCTTTTCCACAGCTGAGCACAGCTTTCTTTCCACCCTCACACTCTCCTCCTTCCCCTCTCCCTGTCTGTCCTCCCCCTACCTCCCCCCCTCTCGTCTCCTCCTCTTCTCCTTCTTGCTCCTCCTCCCCTCCTCCTGTCTCCTCCTCCCCTCCCCCACTCTCCTCCTCTCCCATCTCCACCTCCACACACTCTCCATCCTCCTCCCCGCCCCCTCTTCCGTCCTCCCCTCCCCCTCTCTCCTCCTCACCACTCTCTTCCTCTCCTCCCCCTAGCCCTCAGAAGGGGACAGAGGTGACCCTTCCCTCTCTGGTACAGGAGTCCCAGCCTCTCCACCCCTCCTCCCTCTCCCCCAGCCCCTCCCTCCACTGATGCCATACATCTCCCTGCTCCTCCTACTTCTCAATCAGAATCCTCCCTACCAGACACACACCTAAACTCATGCACCAACATACAGGGACAACAGGGCATCACCGATCTTTCTACTCCCTCTAGTGCTTCCCCTATACCTACCACACCCACCAGAAGTGTCTCTTTGCCTCTAGCTCCACGTTTAGCCCCCTCCAGCCTGACCCAGCCCACTCAGGGGCACAGGGGCACAGACACAGTGCCTGACCTGGACCCCCAACCCCACACCTTCCTCCAGCCCCTGCCCATGCCCCAGCTCGAGTCCCACAGGCAGACCAAACCAGGCCAGTCATGGAGTCTGGAGGAGAGGCCCAGAGGTGAGTTACATTTTTTCTTTAGGTGTCATGGGCAAAAGCCCAACACTCTAACATTCATCCTCTTATGAAATGTGAGTATATAATGTATGTGTGTAATATGTGTGTGTGTTATGTGTGTGTGTATTATGTGTGTGTGTTTTTGCAGTTGAGGAGGACACAGACAGTGAGGATGACAGTGCTGCTCGACGACAAGGTCACAGGACTCAACCCAGAGGAATGTTGGGAAACAGAAGCGGTTCTTGTTTAAATAAGGAGTCTGGCTTATCCAATCAAAGCCAGCCTTCCATCTCCCGACCACCTGCTGACAGACAGGCAGCCGGTTCAATCAGCCACAGCTACAAGATTTCAGAGGAGATCGACTTGTCCTTCAAGAACAACTGTATGTAAATAGTAACCTCTTTTACATTTCTTATACAGCAGTATATGTCTACAGCCTATATTTGCCCTATATCACTATTATACAGTACTGTTTCTTACGGTGGCCCTGAAGGGCAAAACACACCAAATGAAAACACTCCCCCCGAATATGAGTAAACTCCCAAATAGGATGATTTGCTCACCTCCCCCCGAACACAAAGACACGCTCCCCCAAATGGGAAACAAAATTACATTAGGTGTGTTCAACATCGGCTGCATGAAGCGACGGGCGTTGCAGTCGGGGGTCCCAGGCGTACGCGCACACATTATTATTATTTTTCCGAATTTACGAGCCTTGAATTTTTGGATCTACATTTTTTTTACATTGAAATGTATATATATTCATTCGGTGGTGTTTACATTTCAATATTAAGTATTCAATGCCTTTTAAAATTCATTACATTATGTCACTGATTTGCTTCCGTAGAAGTGCTTTTTATTTTGGGGGGGGATGTACTCGAATTAGTGACTGTGTTTTGCACTTCAGGGCCACCGTAGTTTCTATTGTCTTCTATTATTTCCACTTTAATATTTATAGTTATTCATATATACTTATAAACTATTGTTTTGCTATCACATTCTGAATATGACAGCAGTGTTTCCCTCTTCCACATTATGGAACACATTGAATATAATATATTATCTCAAATGAATCATATATTATAAATCAGCTGTTGACCCCAAACCAGAAAGGACTTTTCAGTAAATCAACACTGTTGGACTATTTAATGATTGACTTCAGTTGGATGTCGATTCTGTGTGACGTTGTGTTTGAGGTGACATTCACCCTGTAGTGGTAAGGTGTAGATTAAAGAGCTCTCTGATCAACAGCTCTTTAACTAACGACCTGCAGAGTCACTCAGTACCCCATCTGACTCATAGTAATTAGTTGCCATGGTAATGAAAATGTGACGAAGGTCTTTGTTGGTAATGTTTGTGCGTGTGTGTGCGTGTGTGTGTGTGTGTGTGCGTGTGTGTGTGCGTGTGTAGTGTGTGCGTGTGGTGTGGTGTGTGTGCGTGTGTGTGTGCGTGGTGTGCGCGTGTGTGTGCGTGTGTGTGCGTGTGTGTGTGTGCGTGTGTGTGCGTGTGTGCGTGTGCGTGTGAGAGAGAGGTCTCTGTGTGTGTGTGTGTGTGTGTGTGTGTGTGTGCGTGTGTGTGCTTCTGTGCTCACAGTGGGCTCCTGTAACGAGTCGGAGAGTGAAGGGTCAGTAGCAGAGCGGGAGGAACCAGGGTGGGCGCCAGTGAGACCCTCTGAGCCCCAGGTGAGTGCAGCTTCTGTGGGGAAGGACAAGTCTCTCTCAGCCATCATCACAAAACACAGTTACAAAAGGGTCAACCCGTTTCTATATGATACTTAAAATTCTTGTTTTGTGTGCTTTTCTCTCTTGATAATCAACTCTGATACTGTCTTTTATTCAGTCTCTCTCTCTCTCTCTCTTTCAGTCCATGTCTGCTGCTGAGGAGGCGATGAACAGACCCAAACAAAGCCGCAGTGAGAAGAAAGCCCGCAAGGTCAGACCTTAACAGCCAAGCACAGAGCTAATCAAACACACAGCTAACACAATCATGTACATACAATACTGTGTGTGTTTGTGTGTGTAGGCCATGTCTAAGCTTGGTCTGAAGCCAGTTCACGGTATAACCAGGATCACCATAAGGAAGTCTAAGAGCATCCTGTTCGTCATCAGCAGACCAGACGTGTTCAAAAGCCCAGCATCTGACATCTACATTGTGTTTGGAGAGGCCAAGGTGACCTCTGCCATTTCATATTCCCTCCCTCCCTCCCTCAATCCATCTGTCTGTCTGTTTCTACCTCTCTTCTCTGTTGCTGTCTCTCTTTATCTGTTGCTGAACACATTGTAGCCCAAAGTGACTTCTCACTCTCCCCCCTTCCTCTCCCCGTCCTCCCTCTCTCTCCTCCCCCTCCCTTAGATAGAGGACCTGTCTCAGCAGGTTCACAAGGCCGCAGCAGAGAAGTTTAAGGTACCCGTGGCCCCTTCCCCCCTGGCTCCCCCTGCCCCCCCCAGCCTCACCATCAAAGAGGAGAGCGAGGAGGAGGAAGAGGTATATCAAAACGTCAACACTGGACTAGATATGCTAACAAGTATATGCTAGTCTGCAGTCTTACCCGTCTCTCTCTCTTTCAGTTCAGTTCAGAAAAAGCTTTCTTGGCATGAAACACATTTATGAATATCACCAAAGCAACAATGAAATTGTAATGATAACAATGATAGTAATAATGAGAAGAGGAAGAATGTTGAGCAAAATTGATAATTAAACATTATGACAAAGTAGCTACTACTACTTTTAATAATACAAATAAATATTCCCTCCCCCTTTTTGATCTCCTCTCTCCCCCTTCTCTCTGTCTGTTTCTCAGCAGGATGAGGGAGGTCTGGAACAGAGGGATATTGAGCTGGTGATGGCTCAGGCCAATGTGTCGCGGGCCAAAGCCGTCAAAGCTCTAAAACACAACAAGAACGACATTGTCAATGCTATCATGGTGAGGAGAGGGAGTGGAGAGAAGGAGCTATGTATAAATAAAGGGGAAGGGAGTTCAAGTCCTCTGTCAATAACCACTCTGTCCACTAGGGAGCAGTGAAGACTTCACACAAACCAAAAACCACTCCAATACCAAGTCAATGTTATGTTGTGTTTCACTAAGCCCGTCTCATTCCACCCCCCTTCAAATAGTACTAACACGTCGATCTCTCTCTGTCCACCTCCCCCTTCTCTCTTTCCCTCCCTCTCCCTAGGAACTGACCATGTGAGAGGAGAGGAGAACCTCCCAGCCCCACCCCTACCCACCCATCTAAGACTCTCAAGCCTGCTCTTCTCTATCGCTACTTTGTTGCATCCTCAGTACCTGCTCAATAAAATATGTTATAACCACCCCTGAGTGAGCTGTAACTGACCTGCATGTCATGTACTGGGTCTCTCTGTCTCTATGGGTCTCCATGTTTATACTCCGAAAGGATCTAGTTTTGTACTGGTACAGTGATACAGAAAACACTTTTATTTAATAAAATCTAGTTAGAATGTACTAAAACACACACATGTCCATTTTGATAGGCTTAGGTTAGGTTGTTTCATCTTGTGTTTCACATGGTTTTCATCTGACATTTCCATGGCGTTCACACAGATACAACTGAATGAGGATAATGTATTAAACCAATGAAGACAATGTTTTCGAAGCAGGTATAAATTGCGTTGATGAGGCTGTGATGAAGAATGGCTGGGGGGAGGTGGGGGGGGGAGTGGGAGGAGATGGTCTGGAGTCTGGGATGGCTTCGGACAGAGGCATTCTGAGATAGATGTTCTGAGGAGAATGTCTTCTGTTAGGGCAGTCACATGTTAGGTTGATCAGATCCTCAAACGAGACGGGGGGTCTTGTGTCAGTGTTTGATAACAGTCCTTTTAAACAGCGGATTGAGTGGGAGGACGATGCTGATGGAAGGAGTCCATATCTGCCACAGAACAAGTCTCCGGGTCAACAACTACTGTCAGTTCAGGGGGAGGGGTGGGGCAGAAGACGAGGGGATATGCTAATCAAGTCTTGGCAGGAAGTACGTTACTCTCAAAGTGTCCCTGGTTGGTGATGTTACCAGCTGGGAAGTACCTGGCCACCACAAAGGAAGAGCCGTCAGATGCTATGGCCTTTCCCACACCCAGCTTCTTGGTGGCCTTCCAGACCATGGCCGTGAAATGACCTGGGAGAAGGGAGCGAGGGACAGAAAGTGAGAGATGGAGAATGAGAGTGGACAGAGAGAGAAATGGGGAGAGAGAGAAGGAGAGTGAAGGACAGAGAGAGATGGAGGAATAGAACGAGGAACAAGGGGGGAATTAGAGGTGGAGAAAGACATTGAGGGACAAAGAGACAGAAGAAGGCACGATTAGTGGATGATGTGGAGTTTCTGTAGCAACAGAGTGAACTCACCCCTCTAAATATTTACTCCCATAGAAGCCTGCATTCCTTTCCTCCGCTCTTATACTCTTACTCAGGAAGGCTCTCTTCACTCCCCAGGGTACAATCTTTCCTTTTCTTCACTGCACACTTCTTTCCTCTCCCACTTTCTAAATAATTTCCTAATGAGTCATGTGAGTTTGCATGCAGTATCTTGGTGATGTCTGGCTGACCGTGCGAGGTCCATCACATTGAACATGGAAAACCAGAACCTGGAACAATAGCTGAGACACCCCGTCCTCCCTCCCCCTCCCCTTCTCCGTTTCACCGTTCCTGATTGCTGAGTCAGAGATACACTCACACCACTCATGGAACTGTGACCTCACAGTTAAAGACAAGCATAGATACAGAGAAACAAAGAGAGAGAAACAAAGAGACAGAGAGAGACAGGGAGAGGGAGAGAGAAAAAGAGACAGATACAGAGAGATAGAGAGAGTAAGCTGAGAGAAAAAAGATTGAGAGAATACTCAAATACTCACTACTAATCTCAGGGCCCAAAGGGGAACCTCAGACAGAGACCGAAGCAGAAAGTGACACATAAAGACAGATAGTATAGCAGGTAGTCCCTGCCCTATGATTGCTATCAATCATAGGTAGAGGCTGAACTCACCAGTACCAGAAGAAAATCCAGGCCTGTTGAAACTGTACTGTTTCACCTCATCATACCAACGATCCGCCACGTCCTTCCCTACAAACACATACGACAAGTGGGACATTACAACCTGCAGCAGCAGCAGACTTGTTGTTCATCCCTATGAGCGCTGGGAATAGGAGACACCGTGTTCTCATCCTTTCATCCCTGAGGTATATTTTATAGACCTGAAGAGCTTGTGTCAGGCTGTGAACCTCCTTAGAGGACTATATAAATCACAGTATAGCATTTAAACATACATATTTCTGCTTTGAGTTATGGTCTCCTACTCTGACACACACACACACACACACTGGGAAAATGGGACCCAGATGTTCTCTGACTGGATACAGCAACAAGCACTGTTCTTTAGAGTACAGTACAGCCATAATGGAGTGGAGTTCATACACTAGAGTAGTTGAGTCTGCTGGTAGAGTGCTGCTTTCAGAGCAATAAGACCACCTGTCTGAGAACCTCTGTACCTGGCTGGTCATAGGAGGCCCAGGCCAGGTTCTCTCCACAGCTCCCTCTGCTGGACTCCACGCTGTGCTTCAGGATCCGTGTGCTGGCCAGACTCTCTGCATAGCTGCGCACACACACACACACACGCACCCACACACATCACACATTATACACACATATACATTACACATACAGACATGCAAAGTAAACACACATGCACACACAAATAGTCAGAGAAATGATGGGTGGATGTGATGGTGGGAGGGCCCAGCGCCTTGTGACCCACCGAGAGGCCTCTCTGCTCAGCTTCCTGCTCAGCTTCAGAGGGGGTGCCTGGTGCTTTCTCCGGTAATCATTATGTGTCGCCAACACCTCCTCAGAAAACTGCTTGGAGGCTTAGAGGGGACAGAGATATAAACTCCTCAAAAAAAGTTTGGAAGCGTTATTTCGGTCGATTATTCTTCCCCTTCAATAATACCAATTGTTATTGTATTTTATACAGTTGGAAAGCCTAATTAATCACCTTTACAACAAGGTACAACTTGTAAGGATCGTGGAATGAGGAACAAAGCTCATGCAATATTCTTCTGTTGGTATTCATTCTCGTTTTGAGAGCCAGAGTGACCAACGCAAACATGTTGGCTGACTTGTGACAAATCCTGGTGGAGGAATGGGATGCCATCCCACAGCAGTGTGACCAGGCTGGTGACCAACATGAGGAGGAGGTGCCAAGCTGCATGGATCTTCCACACGCTGCTGAGGTCCCTGACAGTGTCAAATGAATAAAGTGTAAAAATTGCCAATATGTGTTGTTTTTTACTTATTACTAATAATTTAATGATGATTTAGGCATACACATTTTGGCACACGGTTACTTGTGTTGCTCATTCCACAAATGCACGATCCTTACAAGTTGTACCTCATCATAAGGTGACTAATCAAGCTTTCTAACAATACAAAATACAATACCAATTGCTATTATTGAAGGGGAGGAATAATCGACCGAAATAACATTTCAGATTTTGTTTTTAGGAGTTTAGATCAAAAAGCTTGTGAGCTAAAGAGAGAGATAGAGAGACAGAAGAGACAGAAGAGACAAAGACATATAACTAACTCTGACTTCACTCTGGGCAATCCCACTGGATCCTCTACAGCTGTACAGGCTTTTAGAAAGGGATGGTGACAGTGAACATGTGTACGTGTGTGTATCAGGGTAATAGAGGAGGGGGGGATTCATGCCTTGCCTTTCTTCTCCTGCTGGTGCCTATCACTGGCCTACTCACACATCCCCATTCTGTCACACAATGGAGTGATTCAAGTACGCACACATGCACACACACACACATACACAATGCCTTGAGCAAGCACACACACGCATCCACACACAACCACACACACCACCATGAGCAAGCACCTACACATACACACCAGCATTGCTCAACATGTAGCCGACTGCACATACATGAAGGATGTTACTGACTGACTATGAATAAACAGAGACTGCATGTTCTGCATCTATACAACAAAACCCCTCTTTTATATCTTTGTGACACAATATCACGATATGACCTCTGTAAAGTAACACCCCTACAAAGACCAACGGTATATCCAGACACACTCATAGCAACAAACACGATGTTCAGGACAAAAGTGACTCTACTGTAATGCTATGGTTTCTCTTACCTGATTTGCCCATGGTGCTGACGGAAACGTTCTTTATCCGCTGTATGATCTCTCTCTTCTTTTACTGTCCTTTACCCTGTCCTCCCTAAATCCTGTCCTTCCTTACAACTTTGACAGCTGGTAATGTTAACTAACTAACTCCCCCTCACTCACTTTCTCTTTTCTTTTCTGACTTCCCAGCTGTTTCCTTTCTTCAAATTGAGTTTCCTCCTGTCACATGTTTACAGACATGACCTGTCACATGACGTCGCTCATTTGCAAAAATTACTGTTTCCCAGTTCCTCTATTCTTTTCTCACCCAACTTCTGCTGTCCTGCCTTGCAACACGTCTCTTCCTTTGCCTCTTTGTGTGTCTTCCACCCTGACCCCCCCCCTCTTCTCCTTTTCTGCTACTAAAGAGCCCCATCACACTACAGTCTTCTGATGACATCATCTTTACGAGACACATGCCCTTATATGGGCCTGAAAATGACTGAGTAAGATGGAACTTGGTAGCCATGGGTGCTTTCCTCTGTAACCAGCTGTCAGCAACAACCCTATACAACAACCTTATTTGGTTTTCACAATGTATGCTTCATGTTTGGTTACCCACAATGTTTGGGGCTATCTTGTTGTTATGTTCAGTGACCTATGCACTTTTGTAAAGCTCTCTCTTGGAAGTTGGTTTGGATAAAAGCGTCTGCTAAATGCATAAATGTAATGTAATGTATGTGTAAATAGGCCATGGTCATAGTAATCATTGGGAAATTATGTCTGTCTATAAGGTAAAGGTCAAACAATTCAGTTTTTTTTCTTCCATCAATGTAGATTAGAGAAAAGCCAGTCTCTCTTATTTCAGCTAGAGTTCCGTTCCTTTAAGGTGGCTTATTCTAGTCCTAGCTATGTAACCAAGGTAATTAGCTATAAGTTAACTTATACCTCTGGGACCAGGGGCCAGTTGCATAAACTTAGTTTAAGACTAGTCTTAGCCTTAGGCTGTCTTAAAGGGGTCACTGACTGCAAAACCGTTTTTACCTTGTCATAGTTGAATAACGACAGTTCGGTGGGTAAAATGAATATACAGTGAACCTCAAAGGCCATTGACACTTATTTCCCATGCAAATCTCAAAAAGAAAAAATCTAGCTGTAAAACGGTAGCTTTTGGAAAAATCCACCCGACTGACGTCAGTAGGGTATCGCGCATTCAATTGGCTCCGTTAGATTTCGATTGCAAAACGCATTAAAACATAGATTCATATTTGTAAAAAAAAACGTTGGCAAGTGACCATGGTATAAGCGGTATAATGCCCTTCGAGGTGTCCAATATCATCTGATAATGGACTCCGCGGAAGCAACGGTTCACGCCTCCGCATCGTCCATTATCAGATGATATTGGACACCTCGTCGGGCATTATCCCTTACTTATTGGACCGCTGGTCAATACGGGTTTGG
>CAEFZP010002661.1:5000-60000 GCA_903064625.1 Mallotus villosus
AGGCTGGGGTGTGTGTGTCTGTCTGTGTGTGTGTGTGTCTGGGTGTGTGTCTGGGTGTGTGTGTGTGTCTGGGTGTGTGGGTGGGTGAGTCAGCAGCCAATATAGAGAAGAACCCCATGTTCCTTGTTCTGTCCTGGTCCTGTTCTCCCCATAGTAACAAAGCTCTCCTTAAGTGTTGCTGCATGTGGACACTGCATGGAACTAAGTAGGAGAGAGAGAGAGGAGAGAGAGAGCGAGAGAAGAGTAGAGAGAGAGAGAGAGAGAGTGTGAAGAGAGAAGGAGTGGAGGGAAAGAGAGAGCGTTGCAATGAGAGGGGGAAGGGGGGGTGGGGGGCTGAGGAGACGAGGAGAAAGGAGACCGAGATGAGAGGAACAACAAAGCAGAGGGGGAGGGGGGGGGTGTGGAGGGGGGGGTGTGGAGGGGGGGTGTGGAGGGGGGGGTGTGTGGAGGGGGGGTGAGGAGAGGACGGAGGCCTCTTAGGAGTGCAGGGTCATGGCTGGCCATGTTGAGATCAGAGAATAGAGCTCTACCTTTATTATACAGAAGAAGTGGTCTGCTTTCTCTTTTTCAGTCTTTTCATCCTCTCTCTCTCCCTCTCCCTCTCTCTCTCTCTCTCTCTCTCTCTCTGTCATGTGTGCCCACATGATCGCACAGACCGATGCACACACACACACACACACATACTCTGGATGCAGCCCTGCAGCACAGGCGTGCACACAAGCTCAAACAGGCGAACATGTGCGCAGTACACTCACACACACTCTCCCTCACCACACCCCAGAGGGCTGCACTGTCCCTGCCTTGTCATCCCTCTTGTCCAATAATCCGCTCCCTGTTGAGAAGCAATCTGTTTTAGATTTGAAAGAGAAAGGGCCATGCCTGTATCACGTACAATTAAGCAGCCGTCAGAATGCATTGGTGTAAGGTGGTTGTGGTGGTGAGGGGGTAGCTGCCCTTGGGGGGTCCTCTCTTTCATCCTTTTGCCCTTCCAGAATGGAGATAATGGGGATGGAGTGCTGGAGGGGGGAGGCAGGGAGGTGAGTCCAGTCCTCACCCCTCCACTGCTCCAGCAGCTCCTCTCATACAAGCCAGCATGCATCTGCTTCAGCTCCTCTGCCCCCTTTCTTCCCCTCTCCCCTGGAGCCGGGCCAGACATGGACATTCAGCTGCAGCACAGACCCTCTCTCCTCGCGGCCCCGTGTGTGTGTGGTGTGAGAGAGAGAGAGAGAGAGAGAGAGAGAGAGAGAGAGAGAGAGAGAGCGAGAGAGAGAGAGAGAGAGAGAGACAGAGAGACAGACAGACAGACAGACGACAGACAGACAGACAGACAGACAGACAGACAGACAGACAGACAGACAGACAGACAGACAGACAGACAGACAGACAGACGGGCGACGCGTCTTGTACGACTGCTGCCGTGCGTGCGTCGGCCCTGCCTGATCCCGGTGAGAACGGGAAGAGAGGAGAGAAGGAGCTAATACGATTGACCTTGTTTACATACATCATCTCTCTCTTGACGTTAGAAAACGCCCGGTGATCTCCTCCACACTCGCCCCAACGTCTCCAGAAAGGGAGAGGGAGGCAGGCTCGTTAAGATGTGAGGGTCTGCCTCCTGCCTGCTGGACCCTCCCTGTGTGTGGGTTGTAGCTGGACGGTGTGGACGAGGGCAGCAGATAACATTCCTTCCCTTTGGCCAGAGCTGTCCGGTACAGTTACAGTTCAAAGGAATGTCTTAGGAAAGGCGAGGTCATGTTGTGATGATTTTGGAAGCAACATACTTGGTATCTCCCTGAGAAGACGTCGGGCTTTCGAGATACGTTCTGTTTTTTGGAGGCAGGTGAAGGAGTCTTTGCCAGGAAAGATAAAGTTAATTGAATTACAAATGACGTTATGGCATGTTCCAGAAAGCCACACGCATTGAGCCCCAGGCAACAGAACCAAGAACCCCACCAATACAAATTACGGGTTGTGTCTAACAACACCTTTGCAGTGTGTGTGTGTGTGTGTGTGTGTGTGTGTCATGCTAGCAAGCAGGTCCCATGTCTAAGCGTGCGTGCCCGTGTGTGTGTGTGTCAGAGAACAGCAGAGAGACGAGCTCAGTGCTTCCTCTCCTGACGCTGGTGTGGATGAAGACCCGGCGTTCACACAGAGAGGAAAGCCCTCGTCCATTCTGACTGCACTAATGAGCCGTCACCAGTCCTCCCTAACACAACATGCCTGCTCTGTCCCCTGAGCCTGCGCTCTGTAAAAGGAGATGTGGGTCTCGAGACACACGTCCCACCTCAGTGAGAACAGAGGAACGGGGTTATTGAAGTGGGCGATCAAAAACGTACAAACTTTGAGCGTTGACAGAATTTGCCGGAGAAGGTCTGGTGATTCCACCATGCAGCTGATTCCATGGAAAAGACCATTTATTTCTTTCAAACAATGACCTCAGTGGAAACCCATTGAAACAATTTGCAGTTTCTTTTTCGATGGTGAGGAAATCATTAGTTTGAAACATGTTTGACATGTAGCAAGACGAAGGGTAACCCACCTTTACTGATGGTGGGTCTCTAGTACTGTTGTCCACTGTAACATAGCTGTCTCTCTCTCTCAGCTCTCTCGACATCGAGAGAGAGAGATAGAGAGCGTAGAGCGAGCGAGTAGACGATAGCGAGACGATAGAGAGCGAGATCTCTAGCTCGCAGATCGAGCAAAGAGTCCAGCGACCCTCACGCTCCTCTCGCTCTCTCTCTCTCTCTCTCTATCGCTCTCTCTCTCTCTCTCTCTCTCTCTCTCTCTCTCTCTCTCTCTCTACCCTTTCAACATGGCGGGTCTGTTTTAGTACTTGTCAAGTTGACCCTCTCCTGTTAAAGGAGCAGCTTCCTCGAAGTCTCCAGTGTTCCAGGACCATGGAGCCTGGCCTCTCGTCCTCCTGCTGAGCAGAGTGGGGTGGCCTGGGTATGAGATGACCTGCACACCCTGGTCAGGCACGGGGGGATAGCTGGAGCTCGGGAGAATAGTGCTGGTGTAGATGGCAGATTATAAACACACTCAGCCACCCTCTCAACCTCACAATTCTTGCTACTCTCTCTCTGTGTGTTGTGTGTGTGTGTGTCTTTTACATTCGCTCACTCTCACACCCACACACCCACACACACACAGAGACGAGAACACACAAATGCACACACCGCGCAGGGGTACCTCGGACTCCCATCTCGATACAGCCTCTCCTTGCGTGTTTTAATCATTTCCCTCTTAGTGTTCCCTGAAGCTCCTCCCCCTCCCCGGGGACCACCTGGTGGCCCAGTCCTGCTGCCTTTGAAGTCTGTGGGAGGAGGTTTGATTTCATTATATATTTACATCACGCATCCATAATTAATGGCGGAGGTTCTGGTGCTCTTGGCACTACAAAGAATCGTCCCCCCCCACCCTCCAACCCCCCCCTCCTGAGATGGACGCAGGGGTTGTTGGCCTGGCCGATCCAGATTCAGGTTTCACTCGACACAAGGCCGCTTTTCTACAGTAGCCACCTACATGACCACCGTGCTGAGAAATGATCAATCCAGCTCAGGCCGTGGCCGGTGAAGGAGGAGGAGACGCCCTCGGTCCTCACAGTGCCACTTCAAACCCAGGACAGAGGACCACTTCAGCAAAACAAGATCAGTTATGCCAGCATACTGTCGAGTGGAGAGTTGTAAAACGTTCTGCTGACACTTGAACTGAAAACCTCTTGTTCTCATCACTGGAGGCTTGAGTTGTTGCCTCGACACGTACGGCCTTTCAGTTGGTCAGCACTCACATTCACCAGGCCTGTTTGACCAGGAGCTTCAGAGCCAGACAATGTTCGTTTAGAGGCCTCTGAGTACATCGGATAAACGTGTGTGTGTGTGTGATGTGAGTTCTGCATGGGGTGGGTGTGTGATGGGAGCTATGATTTGTGTGGGTGTGGTGAGTGAGTTCTGCATGTGGGTGGTGTGATGTGAGGGTGGGTGAGGTGTGGGGGTGCGTGTGAGGGGAGGGTGTTTGTGGTGTGTGTGGTGTGATGTGAGTGGGCATGTGTGGTGTGGGGATGTGAGGGTAGGGTGTGTGGTGATGTGAGTTGTTCTGTATGCGTGGTGTGGGGTGTGGTGATGGGAGTGTTGGGATGCGTGTGTGGTGTGATGTGAGTTGTTCTGTATGCGTGTGTGTGTGTGTGGGTGTGATGTGAGTTGTTCTGTATGCGTGTGGTGTGTGTGTGATGTGAGTGTGTTATGTATGCGTGTGTGTGTGTGTGTGTGTGTGTGTGTGTGTGTGTACGGTGGGACAGAGCTCTCCTTCAGTGGACTCTGTGAGGGATGCGGGCAGGTCTTGGCGCTCAGGTCTTGGCGGGCAGCACACCTCCATGCCCCCGGCCTGCTGGCCACTGGGAGCTGACACAGCCTCAGACACAGCCTCAGTGTATCAGGGCCTTTGGTGACTGCTTTGCCAAATTCCCCAGGATTAGAGAAACATTTGGACAAACCTCAACATTAAGCTTCTGCAGTCCCAGAATCCTTTTCCCCCCTCTGAGATCAGGTGGGAGTAATCAGGCCGTATTGAAATCTGGGCCCCGGTCTCAGGCTGAATCAGAAGGTTCTCCTCTCCTCCTGCTCTCCGTCTGCAACGCTAGCTCTCACCCCACCCTCTCAACACCCACACCCTCTCCTCTCCCCCACCCTCTCCCTCACACCTCTCCCCCACCACCCTCTCCCCCACCCTCTCCTCTACATTCAGTCTGTGCATCCAAATACCATGTTGGCACACGATGTTTGCATGCACACAGCATACAACTAAATCTTCCATTCGTGACCCGTCTCTGCTGCAATCTTTTTCCCTCCCTCCCTACCCTCCCTACCTCCCTCCCTCCCCTCTTTATCTCTCTCACCATCAATCTATCTAGCTCTTTCTATTTATCTCTTCATACTGTCTTGGGAGTTGTAGGCCGTGCTGTACTCTCCACAGCGAACAGCATTCTAACCATAACATCAGGCTCTCGTTCGATTGCCATTGTTCCACTGTGACTTGGCTGCCCCAGAGATGGACGCGGCAGAGAAGAGAGAGATTAAGAAAGAGAAAGGAGAAGAAAGGGAAAAAAGAGAGAACTGGTAGGGGGATTTGAGGTGCTTTGAAATGGCCATTGTCCTTAATGGCAAGGGTCTTTATGAATCGGCTGATTTACTTCTGGGGCCACGACATCTGGTTTGGGTTTGACCAGCTTTTCTTGGAACAAGAATCCCCTTCAATTGTCCTTGTTAAACAAGAACCAAAGTAAGACACAGACTCACCCTGGAGATTGAGGAATTGTGATGGCAGTTTCTCCCTTGGCTCTCAGGGTAACTTGAGGATCTCCCAGACAGTAAGTCAGTGTCTCTTCCCTGGCATTCCTGGGGTCTCCTCTCGTCATTTCTCCATTGTCCTCCTGGTAGAGGAACGTTTGATGAGCGCAGACAGACAGACAGACAGACAGACAGACAGACATGTAAGCAGGCCTCCCCAAGTAGGGGACAGTGCAGTGGAGCAGGGAGCACCACACACACACCGTGAGGCTGAAGGTAGAGCACCACCACCAGGCAATGCCCCGTTCCAGAAGCTATTACCTACTCTGCTCTTAATTGTGCCTTTTTTGTCTTTGCCCCCCCCCTTCCACTCCCCCACCCCCCTGCCCCGGAGTGCCCCAGATTAACCCCTGTGTGTGGGTAGCCCCAGGTGGCTGAGGTTAGGCTAAACTAGCCACCATCAAAGCCACATAACCACACGGGTCAGAGGACTGTCGGGGAGCAGGGGGTCGTGTGGTTAGAGGCCCTCACCGCGAGACACGGCAGAGAACCGCTGGGCTCACTTAGCTTAGCTTGGCTAGCAGCGCCATGTTTCACATGCACGTCGTAGCAGACACAGCTGTGCAGCGCAGGGAAACCGAACGACCGGGGGGGAAGCGGAGAAGTCGGGGTATTTTGAGATGAGAAAAACAGACATTACAGTCATGAAAGTAAAGATTAGTGTGGTGTTGAGGTGCAGTAAAGGTCCCTTGTGTTTAGGACCATTAATCTGAAAATTGGGCATTTTTTTCCCATCTCTGGCAGCTGTGTGTTGGACTGAAAAGTCCATAGTGCCCTTTTTGTTTGGTTCCTTTGAACCCTCGGGTCCTTTTCTTCCCTCTGTCCGACCCCAATATTCTTCCCCCAGTTTAGCCATGGCTAGTACAGTAAAGGCTAATCTAAAGAGCCATTAGCGCTAATCCACAGAAACAAAGAAGAAGGAGAAACAACACAGTCTGTAGTCCTCTGACTCGGCCCCCCGCATAAAGACCTCTTGTTTAACCCACAGATGTATAGAAGGATATTGAAACAGCCTGTTTAACAAAAAATTGAAAACTTTACAGAGTTGGAGGCCGTCGTTGTTTGTGGTCGTTTTTGTCAAGACAACTGTCGTATCTTTCTGAAATGTGCAGGATATCAGACACAGTATATCGGAGTGTCTGATATACATGTGTACAGTTACAGGATGATCTGTCCTTTGAGTTGGCCGTCATCGGGGGGGTTGTGTTGTCTGTGAGGCATGTCTGTTGTTTTACTGTTTGGCAGTGAAGTGGTGTGTGTCTGCCATCCATCCATCCACATCCATCTCTTTTATCATCAATATATCTATCCATCCAGTTATCCATCTATTTTATCATCCATCCATCCAGTTATCCATCTATTTTATCATCCATATATCCATCCATCCACTCATCCATCTCTTTTATCATCCATATATCCATCCAGCCAGTTCCCCAGCTTGCTGTACAAACAGCGCCCACTAATCTCCACATACCAGCCTTACACTCAACCAGTCAGCTCCCAGCTCCCCCCTACGCTGGCTCTACCAGCACGCCGTCTCTCACGGTAACGCTGGTATGTTGGTATGTCAGGACAGCTTCGGTGGGACAGACGCTGTAACCGTGGTTTCATGGTGATGTTCAAGACGAGTTAGGGGAGAGCTGCTGACCGCCTCTGTCATGTTGTCTTGCTTTGGAGAAAAAGTGAAAGGAGAGAACTGAGGGTTGAGAGGGTTGCTGGGGAGGGTGGGCTGGGGTAGGCTGGGGTGGGGGGTAGTAACGGGGGGGTGGGGGGGGTCTGCCATTGCATGTAAACATACATCTGAGAGGTGACTCCGAGGACAGGGGTGTGGTGCTGGTGGATGTTCTGGCGGTGGGCAGCCATTGCATCCAAATCATATTTCTGCCCAGCGCATGATCAGGTTGTTTTCGAACATGGTGTTCGAGCCTCAATCCTGTTACGTAGAAGAACGGGGCCATTCAGGCCCCAGGAGCTAACCATGTTAGCGGAATATCCCACAAGATCTTCCTCATCGCCTTCTCTTCAGACGTAGAGGATTCTCCTCTGTTTGAGAGACTGTGTGGTTCATGTGTGTGTGTGTGTGTGTGTGTGTGTGTGCGGGGGGGGTTAACAATAAGATTTCCCATATAAAAAAGTGTTTGACAGTATGAGTGTGTGTATAAAACGATGGGAGAGGGAAGAGTTTCGAGTGTGTCTGCTTGTGAAGGATGTGTGTGTGTGACTGTACTGGGTGTGTGTGTGTATGTTTATGAAGGGTGTGTAGGATGGGTGTGTGTAATCCGGTGTGAGGGTTCTGTGCACTCTGCCACCCCGTGTGGGAGGGGGTTTATACAAACAGCGCCAGTGTTTGTACAGCGCTGTCAGGATGACTGGGCAAGCTGGCCCGGACACCGCCTGTCTGAAATACTCTCCAAAAAAGCTCTTATCCTCTGGTCTGAGGGCCGGCCGATCTCCCGCACCATCTCACCAGAGACAAGACAGACGCAGAGTCCGTCGACTGCAGCGGCTTGAAAACATGTCTGAGACGTATCCTTCCCCACCTTAGACCCCTGCGTGTCGGGTTTGGAAACCCCATGTGTTTTTTTGGGGGTCGTCCTCCTGTGTCAGGTCGTTCCGTCGGGATGAGTCACTGAGGCCAGGTGCTGTTTTCCTGGCGCATGTGGTAGCTCTGTAACTCCGTGTGTTTGGGGGACAGCTGTCGTGTTGTGACCCCCAGGAAGGGTTGTGGCGATGGGCTTGCCCCCTGGCCTTCTGCTACTGCTGTCTTACCAGTCTCCTGGGATCCCAGACATGGCTTTGACCTCATCCATCACAGCCTCCCTCCAGGGGGATTGTTCCAGCCCTTCAACACAAACACCCAGCATCCCCTTTCCACGTCCAAGCCGACCTGGAACGACCCCGTGGGCGATGGCGGCCGACTGGAAACCTTTTCAAGTCGTTTTCCCTTTGAGGGCCAACCAAAAAAAAACACTCTCTCTCTCCCTCTGCCCAAGGCAGAGAGGTCCCAGCGCCGGGTTTGGAACCAGCCCCGTGTGTCCCCCGGAGAGGGGGCGTGGCCTCTCAGTGGGGGATGGGCTTGCCCAGGTGTGGCTAGACCTGCCATGTGGTTCCAGCTCATTAGTTGGTAATGGGGAGAGCAGCGTGGTGCCACTCAGCAGTGTGGCTGAACATACGGCGTTCTGTCAGGAGAGATGATGGAGCCGTCTCCACAGGGTCACGGTCCGTCCTGCGGCCACACGGAGCGGCTCGTTTCTGATGGAGATTGAGGGGGCCTGTTGTAAACCGATAGGGCTTGGCTTCGGTCAGGGGTTTAGGGTGAGTGAGGCTTTTTGTTAAACGTGTCTTTATGGTCAGCGTGGGCATCGAGAGCATGTCGACGGGGCCAGTCTGAGCACACAGACTGTCAGGCTTGCCAAGCAGAAGATGGTGGCCGGTGATTTGGTGGGGAGATCGTGTGTGTGTGTGTGTGTGTGTGTGTGTGGTCTGGGATGACTCAGGGTAAATCTGTGATTGGCGACAGGGGTATGAGGTTAATGTAGCGGAACCCCTTCGCCCCGTTTCCCCCTCTGGTGTGCCCCGCCCCCCCCTCTCCCCCCCAGCCCCCAGTGGCTCGGCGGACCCGGGGGGGATTCTGAGTGACAGATGGGGAAAAGAGTTTGGATTGGTTTGTGCTGAGGAATGGTGGAGGGTGTTTTTGCAACGGGCAGCCAATGGGACGACCCCGCTCGTCTGAGCTGCGCAAGCTGCCGGCTGCAGCGGTGAGGAGACAGAGCGAGCGAGTGAGGGAGAGAGAGAGATGAAGACTGAGACTGAACGCATGTTATCTCAGAAAGAGAGAGAGAGAGGACTAGACTCCCCCGCTGGCCTGTTTGCCTGGCTGTCTGACTGTGTTTGTATTGGAATAGGACAGGAACAGAATCCCAAAATATTAGACTGGGAAGTTCATCTGGTGAGATGTATATAATCTGACTGCCTCGGGGTCCTGTTATTTTCATTTGAACTTCTTGGGAAGACATTATGGATGTATGAATTCAGGTCAGTTGAGATTGAAGCGGGATGATCTAGATATTTGTGTGTGTGAGACAGTCATTCGTTCAGCTGTCTGCCACATGCAGAGGTTGTTAACAAAGTTGTTCTTGGTGGACGATCAGCAGTTCAAACTGCTGATGGATGTATGATTGTTTTGCAGTTATGATTTGCGAGCAGGCGTATGTGGGATTCTTGGAAGTAAATATGTTTGAACGTTCTAGTGGGAATCTGGGATGGTCATTGAGTATATTTCTGGGAAGATAAATTTAACTTTTTTTACTATTTAAGTTGTTTTCTTTCTGTTTCCTGTACTGTCAGTCGTGCAAACACATTGGCGATAACGTTTTTGGACTATTATTATCGTTTTTCTAATGTCTTCCCCTTCTCTTGCTCTTTTTTTTTCTCTCTCTCCCTTTTGCTTTCTCTCTCTCTCTCTCTCTCCTCTCTCCCTCTTCGCTCTCTCTCTCTCTCTCTCTCTCTCCCCTTTGCTCTCTCTCCCCTTTGCTCTCTTTCCCCTCTCTCTCCCCACTCAGACAGGTCCTCAGCTGTGATCTCCGTGCCGCCGTGAAACGAGTGTCCTGGCAGGAAGTGTCCGTCCCTCCGTCCCTCCCTCCTCCCTCCGCTCCTGCTTGCGTGTCAGGGGCAGCATGCTGCTGCAGAGTGTCTGCTGGCTGGTGCTGCTCTCCTGGGGCCTGGCCCCCGCAGATGGCTCCACCTTCACCACCAGGGCCCAGGGCCTGAGGGGACGCATCCAGAGGGACCGCAGGAACATCCGGCCCAACATCATCCTCATCATGACCGACGACCAGGACGTGGAGCTGGGTAAGAGTCACCGTCCGTCGCTCTGCATGCGTGGAGGTCAGAGAGGAGGCTGGTGGTGCTGTCCGGCCGGGGACTGGAGACCACCTCCACACTCTCTGGCTGTCACTCTCTGTTTTCCCATCTGCCCTCTTTATGTCCCTTCAGTCTTTCTGTCTCATTCTGCGTCTCTTCCTATTGCTTACTTAACTCTCCCCGCCCCTCCCCCCTCCTCCTCCGCTCTCCCTCCCCCCGTTCCCCCCCTCTCACCCGTCTCCCCTCCAGGGAGCTCGTGGTTATATGCTGTAAGATTTAAAAATGTATTGTGGACCTCCATGAAATATTCAACTGGGAACATAAGCACAAACAGCTCGGCCATCTGGCTGCAGGCTCCGCAGTTCGTGTTTACCGTATGCATTATGGATAATGATTACTGTGCTGTCTCCAAGGGCCAGATGAGAAAAGCTTAAATCATCTTATCCGAATGTGTAGGGTTTATCCAAACAGAGATTGAACGTTTGCAAATCCTTTTATTGGTGATGGCATTTCTGTATTTTACAGCAGAGTTACCACAGCATGAAAATGGACAGTGGAACTCTTCTCTTATCTTCTCCTCTCCTCCTCTCTCCCTCTCCCTCTCCCTCCGCTCTCCTCAGGTTCTCTGCAGGTGATGAACAAGACTCGTAAGATCATGGAGGACGGGGGCACGTCCTTCACCAACGCCTTCGTGACCACGCCCATGTGCTGCCCGTCTCGCTCCTCCATGCTGACGGGGAAGTACGTGCACAACCACAACACGTACACCAACAACGAGAACTGCTCCTCGCCGTCCTGGCAGGCCCAGCACGAGCCGCGCTCCTTCGCCGTCTACCTCAACAACACGGGCTACCGGACAGGTCAGTGGTTCACACGAGGACGCACGCACACTCGCTTTCCAGAACGTTCTACACAGGCAACCATTCAACCGCTATTTTTTTTGGGACAGCAGTGTAACGTCGTCCGATAAACAGGAGCCCACAGCGGTCTCCCTGTCCTCTCCTCTCCCCCATGCACCCATATGTCGCCCCCTGAGGGTCCCTCTGGCTGCCAAGGGGTCAGTCAGTCAGCCATCCCAAATGGCCAGTTGGCTCGTCCATCGACCTGTTCCCTCCTCTCACTCAGAGCACATTCTTACTGGAAATGTATAGCCTGCCTGCCTCTCTGCCTGCCTCTCTGCCTGCCTGCCTGCCTGTCCTGAGTGAGAAATGCAAACATGGCGTGGGTGCCAGCCTCCTGTCATGCCCGTCGCCTGGTGTCCGTGTGAGTGATGGGCGGGCACTCGACCGGGCAGCTCGACGGGTCCTGTGGGCAGAGACGCGGCCCGCGGTTTCCAGCCGATACGTTAGTCTACAATTAGACCTCTCCGCGAACAGCTGGCACGACGCCCAGGCTGGAGGGAAGATGTTTAGCCAGGCTCGGCCAGAAAAACAGAGACACACACATATGACACACACACAAACGACAGATTGCACGCACCCCAAGCACACACACACACACATGCTAAAGTAAACAGATATTAACAGGTAGGCGAGAGAGTTTGGGAACAGGGTTGGCGAGGGGGCAGCCAGCTTTGACAGTGGACAGAAATGCGTCCGATATCCGTCAGGATGCTCCACAGCACTGATTCCAACCCCCTCTCTCTCTCGCTCTCTCTCTCTCTCATGTCTATGTCTCTCTCTCTCTCTCTCTCTCTCTCTCTCTCTCTCTATGTCTCTCTCTCTCTCCCTCTTGTCTCTCTCTCTCTCTCCGCTGTCCTCCTGTGCAGGGTTCTTCGGGAAGTACCTCAACGAGTACAACGGCAGCTACATCCCGCCTGGGTGGCGTGAGTGGGTGGGACTGATCAAAAATTCCCGCTTCTATAATTACACCGTGTGTCGGAACGGCTACAAGGAGAAGCACGGCGCGGAGTACGCCAAGGTATGTGCCCGCCGCCGTGGTGTTCCCCTGCGCCAGCCTCCGGGGCAGAAGACGGGGGTCGTTAACCCCCAATCACCCATTTGTTTTCCCTTTATGACCGAATGTGAGGTGCTGGCCTGGCTAATTGCAGGTCTGGTCTGTAACGTGGGGGGGATGCAGACTGAACGGGCGTGCTGGGGGAGATCAAAGGGGAAGTGTTGAGTTGAGGTGGCGTCTCGCGTGCGCCGCCACAGCCGCTCATTATCGTCACGTGACCCGCCGCAGACACGCCCCCTCCCGGGGAGCACCGAGTTTTCTCTGGAAATTACCACCCTGAGTTGCTCTCTCTTGTTCACCATGACCTGAGTTTAGTCTCTACTGTATGCCCAGGTCTCTCTCTCCCCTTGCCCTCTCTCTCTCTCTCTACTGTATGTCCAGGTCTCTCTCTCCCCTTGCCCTCTCTCTCTCTCTCTCTATACCCTTTTCTCTCAAGAGGTTATGGAAGGGTTGTGTGTTACACATAGATGATAGATAAAGGACGGGGAAATCATTTTCCCATCCTCTTGGGAAAACTGGGTCTGACTGGGCCCGCATGGTGGATTTGAGGAGTAGAGCTCTGCATGGCAGTAGGCGCCCATCTCCCCCCTGTGTTTTCTCACCAGCTGTCAGGACAGCCTTGTTTTCCCAGTCCAGCTCCTTGCCAATGTCCTCCCAGGCAGCCTAGTGCTGGGGGGATGAGGAATGTGAGCAGGGGTTTTTACGGTTTGGGCACATGGTCGGACTGAAGGATGGGTGAATAAATGTTTGGACTGATACTAGGATGCCAAATGACTTGCTTGTTGAGTCAGAGGAAGGTGTAAAGTTACCCACACAAGCTGAGGTCGGGTGTTTACGAGCCCGACTCCGGTGAGCACCACGTGGTTTTAGACCCTGGAAGTCACTGTAGGCCCACCAGCCAGGCCCTGTTATCTAGCATGTCCATGTACCTGAGGTCAGTCACTGAGGCCAGTCACTGTTAGGCCACCGAGGCTGGAGGTGAGAAATGGAGAATCCTTCACAGTTCACTCTCCAAGGCCGGGACAGACACAGCGACTCAGTGAGGCATGGCAACCAATGACCTCACTCGTCTGACTACCGTCTGAGGTCGGGGTTCACACCATGGGGTGGTGAGTAAGTTCATGATGCACACGCCCAAGCATTTCCCCCCCTCCCTCCTCACAGTCCTCCCAGCCAGTCACAGACGGACCATTTGGCCTCGCGATGGGGCCAGTTGGCTGACATCTCCAGACGGCCGCGAAGGCCAAACGTGGTCATATCCATTCACTTCACTGCTGACCTACATGACCGGTGGTGGTCACAGCAGTTTTTCCCAACCTCGCGCCACTACGGTTACCTTCAGCTGACCTGACCCCGACCGTGAGGGGAACTGGGAGAGGGCCTTCCAGCTGGGAGAGGAACGGAGAACCAGGGTGGTGTTATCTGGCTGAGCCGGTTCATGTGCGTGCAATCCCCAGCCTTGCCCTACCGCCAGCTCATTAAAGTCAGCCGTATAAAACTATTCATAGGGCCGACATGAATCAGCCTTCGCTGGCACACGCGTGACATTCGGCGGGGGAAATCTCACTCGCCAACCTCTCGTTTGAGAGGATCACGCTGCCTAGCGACGGGCGGTTTGCATGCGAGGGTGCAGGTACTGGGAAGCTAGAATGTTGACTTGGCAACAGATGTGGAGACTGCAAGGGGAAAGGCCCGTTATTAAAGACTCCGCTTCCCATAAACCCATTCTTCTGGTACATGAAAGCCAATGGGATTTCCTGATTGGACTAAACTCTCACAATATCAAACACACAGCCTGGCGTTTAAAGCCAGCAGAGCTATTGGTTCAAATGGCTTATAGTTCCACGTAGATTAAGTGTTCTGTGTTTCCATTCTAGGACTACTTTACGGACCTCATCACCAACGACAGCATCAACTTCTTCCGTATGTCCAAGCGGATGTACCCTCACAGACCGGTCATGATGGTCATCAGTCACGCAGCGCCCCACGGCCCGGAAGATTCCGCTCCGCAGTACTCGGAACACTTCCCCAACGCATCACAACACATGTAAGTTTCTCACACACGCATACGTGCGCACACTCTGCGCACGCCCGGACACGTTCACACACGAATGTATAAATACTCACGCACAGCCATTCACAGACCCTGTCTGACAACTTTTTTTTAGTTGCAGCTGGGATTTTTTCACGCTTAAAAAAACCCAAAGGGCTTGTTTTGCTTTATGCGATTTCCACAGACATTTCAGTCCGCGATCTCCTAAAACGATATTACAGTTTTCATAGCCCTCATCGCTAGTGATGATAGGTTAGCGAGGCGGCTTCTCCTCACATGACTCAGCAACCGTGAAATCAAAATGATTTATCATCTCAGAATAGCTGGGGCACATACCAGGGCGGGAGTTGGGGATGGGAGCTTTATGGAGCGTTGCTGTCATGCCAAGGCCACGGTGGCCTCCCTGATCCATCACCACCGAGCCGTGGCAGAGCTCCTATCCCACAGGCTGCTCCATGGCAACACGCCCTGCCACCCCGCAGCCCTCCGCTCGCCTCCCAGGGTGCACCGGGGCGCCGGGCTGGGAGATGAAGAGAGGCAGGTCTCTCTCTCTCTCTCTCTCTCTCTCTCTGTCTCTGCTCTCTCTCTCTCTGTCGATCTCTCTCACTCTCTCTCTCTCTCTCTCTCTCTCTGTCTCTCTCTCTGTCGGTGTGTGTGTCTCTCTCTCTCTCTCTTCTCTCTCTCTCTCTCTCTCTCTCTCTCTCTCTCTCTCTCTCTCTCTCTCTCTGTCTCTCGCTCCCTTTCCTTGTCACTCAGTCTCTTCCTTTCTCTCACTCTCCGTCTCTCAGTCTCCCTGCCTCCCTCCTATGTAATTCAGGGAGGACTTCCTGACCCTGCTCATATCAATCAATGCTCTCTCCCTGCAGCTCCTGGGATGTGAGGAATGCATTGTGCGCTCTGGAACACCCTTTGTGACATTATTAATTTATTTTTAGCGCAAGCCTCCGGACCGAGTGCTCGAGGCCCCCGGGTGGCTTGGAGGTTGCTGCGGCGACTGGCGTGTTGATGCCGTGTGTGAATTATGGGATGTTATAGAGCCATTGCCAGGATGGAGGGACAAGTCATTGGAATGGGAGACATGGTACCCCTGACATGAAAACAGTTCTTCAGCTAGTTAAACACCAAACCCTCCTCTTTGTGTAAGGAGACACATTTGCCTAAACAATGCCACTGTGATGCCATTCACGACTTGTTTATGATGGCGGCGTAGCTCAGCGAGCTTTTCACAAAGTTGCTCGCTAGCTAAGCCCTGCTTGACGTCAGGTCACAAAGGCCTTGTTAGCTTTGCTTTGCTAGCTTAGCCGTGTTAGCTCAAACGCCCTCCTCGGCCCTCCTCGACACCTCGACCTCCAAGCTGGGTTAGCAGCGCCGCGGCTAATGTGTACAGCATGTGGACTGGAAGAGGCTGCGCGGCTAGGTCACATGGAGCCGGCTCGTAAATCACACAGGCGTGTAGCGTTCTGAAAGCAGCAATAGCAGGGGAGGGTTTGATGCTAATGTCATTAACATTCCTCGCCCCGAGGTGTCTCTCTCAGGGGAAGACAGAGAAATAAAGAAGAAATAAGCCACCTCCACTTTGGGGAGGATTAGTAAGTACATCTTACTCGCAGTGGCGGTTTCTTTTTAGTACTCACCACTATGTTGAGGTTGAGGGGAAAAACCTAAAAACAAAGCTTTAAGCAAATAACCTTAAGCTAAGGTTGTTAACCCTCTCCTGCCCTCTCCTGAGCTGAACATGACTGCGCTCGGGTCGTTGTGTGTCTAGGAGTCGTTCTGACCTGAACACAGGGCTCGGAGGGGACTAATCCAGGGATAACACAGGTAACCCTGCCTGACAGGTGTCAGGTGTGACCCCCCCCTCCCCCCGTCCTATATGGACTGGCTTCATTCCTCTGACCCCCACATTCCTGGGCTCCATGAGCCTAGCCTCCCCATACTCCCAGCTCTCGGTGGCCCGGTGCCCAGAGACAAGTCCCTTTGTGGGGCTTATTAGACCGCCTGGATGGCTGGGTTAAGAGTTCACCACCGACACAAAGGAAGCCTGAGGAGGAGAGGGCAGGAGGCCGACCACTCCATCTGAGCACAGCCGCTCCCAGAGCCTCTCTTCATTAAGGCCCTCGGACCAGAGGGGCTGCACTGTACAGGGCTAGGGACCGGGGCGGGGACACGAGGAGAGGGGAGGTGCAGCAACCAGATAACCAACTCTCCCTTACATCATTTGTACGGTTGACAAGTAAAGTGTTCACAGTAGGATGTTGTGTCCTGAGGTGAGAACTTTAGGGAACTATTGTAAACAACATGGAGAAGACCTGTCCTTTGGAACAGCCCTGCACACCACCCACCACACTCCAGAGCCAGACTAAATAACACCCAGTGTCCCCAGGAATACAACCACAGCAGATGGGACACACGACACTCTCTGTCTCTGCAGTCTGTCTCTCTCTCTGTTTACCCAGAATCCTCAGTCCCCCCCACCTTAAATGACCATTACTAAATGAGTTTTCGGTCCAGGGGTTGTTGCAAACTTGACTTTGGGGCCTAATATTTATCCAAGCATGTGCCAACCCTCAAATGGCTCCACTTTGCCAAGAGAGAGAGCAGGACTGTGAGCCTCTCGTCTCCCTGTGAGAGGAGAGAGAGAGAGAGAGCAGGACTGTGAGAGGAGAGAGAGAGGAGAGAGAGACTGGAGAGAGAGAGAGCAGGACTGTGAGAGGAGAGAGGAGAGAGAGAGCAGGACTGTGAGAGGAGAGAGAGAGCAGGACTGTGAGAGAGAGAGAGGAGGCGTGAGAGGAGAGAGAGAGCAGGACTGTGAGAGGAGAGAGAGAGAGAGCAGGACTGTGAGAGGAGAGAGAGAGAGCAGGACTGTGAGAGAAGAGAGAGAGCAGGACTGTGAGAGGAGAGAGAGAGAGAGAGCAGGACTGTGAGAGGAGAGAGAGTAGAGAGAGAGCAGGACTGTGAGAGGAGAGAGAGAGAGAGCAGGACTGTGATGAGGAGGAGAGAGAGAGAGAGAGCAGGACTGTGAGAGGAAAGAGAGAGAGAGCAGGACTGTGAGCCTCTCGTCTCCCTGTGAGAGGAGAGAGAGAGGGTCCAGGGGAGGAAGAGGGAGTGAGGGAGAGAGGTGTGGAAAAACAGCCAGCACACCACAGCGAAGCATTAGGACATTTCCCTGAGCAAACAGGCCTGTTATTGATGCTTGTCAAACACAGCAGACAGCAGGTTAGTCCACAGACACCTGCTGCTCCAGCTCTGAGACATGGCAGACAGGTGCCTACTGACACGTCAAATGGACTCTTTCACTTGGAGGGTGTTAGTTATGCCTCTAGCCTATTGGACAATGCCTCACCTATGCTCCTATACGTATATCAATACATGAGTATGTATTGATACTACTGTGTATCAATACATTAGTATGTGTATATAGAGTGGGTAGTGTCAAAATATGACGCTTTTGTAGAAGCCTTGTAGATGGGTCTTATTCCCACAACGAGGTTCTATGTTCTCCCTGGTATGTTTCGATTTGAGACAGTTTATGTGTGTGTCTTCCTCTGCCCAGAACCCCAAGTTACAACTATGCACCAAACATGGACAAACACTGGATCATGCAGTACACAGGCCCCATGAGGCCCATCCACATGGAGTTCACTAACTTCCTCCACAGGAAGAGGCTGCAGACCCTCATGTCTGTAGACGACTCTGTACAGAAGGTAAGGGAATCCCTCTCCTCCCTCCCTGCTCATTCATCAGGTCTCAATATACATCCTCACTTCCTCCTGGTCACAATGTGAAGTCTGTGTTTCTCCTGCTGTTGCCGGGTGCTGGTGAGTAACCAGAAGGTTTTGTCGCTTTTCTTCTCGCTCCTTATTCCCTCTCTCTCTCTCTCTCTCTCTCTCTCTCTCTCTCTCTCTCCATCTCTCTCTCTCTCTCTCTCTCTCTCTCTCTCTCGCTCTCTGTGTCTTTATCTCGCCCAGGTTTATGACATGTTAGTGGAGAGCGGTGAGCTGGACAACACCTACGTTATTTACACAGCTGACCACGGATACCACATCGGTCAGTTTGGCCTGGTGAAGGGGAAGTCCATGCCGTACGACTTTGACATCCGAGTCCCGTTCTTCCTCCGCGGACCCAACGTGGAACCGGCTGCAGTGTAAGACTGACGGACTGACAGGAACCAGAGAGAAAAGCCTGGTCAAATCAAATCAAAATGTATTTGTATAGCCCTTTTTACACGCAAGCATGTCACAGAGGGCTTCACATACGCCCATAGAGCTGCCCCTCAACCAACCTAAACCCTCAAGGAAGACAAGGAAAAACTCCCAGAAAGTTAGTCCTGCAGCAGCTGTAGTGTGGAGTCGTACTCCACTCGCTCTAGCCCTTCCAGTTCGAGTTTGACCCGTCCACTGTCGGTCTCTTCACAGGAACCCTCACATGGTGCTCAACATCGACCTGGCCCCCACCATCCTGCACATCGCCGGGCTGGACACCCCCCCTGACATGGACGGCAAGTCCATCCTCAAGCTGCTGGAGCAGGAGAAGACAGGAAACAGGTCAGTCTGGAGCCACCACCCGGTGGCCGTCATTAGAACCTGGATTAGTCCTAACACCTGAGGTTAGGCATTCATACGAGCCCACACAGGTCCCTTTATACCCCGTATTCATTATAGTCTCACATACAAACCATTCTCTCAGCCACATATGGGATTTATCCATTCTAATCCTTTAATTCCAACATTTCTGGTTTCTACTTCATTCTTAACACATTTCGGTCCTTACTTAAGTCCACAAAGCCATAAGACGACTATAATCAGGTTGCGTAAGGCTGCCTGGATGAAAGCCCACATAGCTGCTGGTGGTGACTCCGCTCGGAGCTCATCTGACTTCTATGAACAATCTGCATTCTGTTTTCCCAGATTCAAACCCAACCGGAAACCCAAAGTCTGGAGGGACACATTCCTGGTGGAGCGAGGGTAAACTGATGTTCTTTATCCCTAAATTGACACACACACACACACACACACACACACACACACATGCACACACAGCAGTGCAGAAATCTGACATGCTAATACTACATTTAGTTGAACCCCAAATGTGCAGTGGACGATGTCTGTTCATCCTGGCCTGTGGTAGCCCCTGCGCTTCTCACCAGTGATTTGTCTGGTTATCCAAGTACCCAGACCGCAGTTGTGCTGGAAGCAGAGGAAGACAGATGGAAATATCTCTCTTCCTCACAGTTGTTTGGTCTATGCGTGTTAAGCTACATAAGACTGGCACATTGGAACAGTTCACACAAGAGGCGTTGACACAAGTTTAAAGGGATCCTTTGTGCAAATCCGCTCAAGGAAAAGAAAACAGAACACGTCCTTTGTCTTCTTTGGCTATCATTTTCAACACGCCTTCGAGACGCTAATGTAGCCTTGGCCCGCTGTCCTCACCCTGCCCGAGACATCCGGATCCATTACAGTAACACAGTGGAGCTAGACACACACTAAATAAACACAGGCTGCCCAATCCCAGAGTGATGTTACCTGATGGATGGCAGGAAGACTAACTCGATACACACAGGGTGGCAGGGAGAGTGTGTGTGGTGTGTGTGTGTGTGTGGTGTGTGTGTGTGTGTGTGTGTGCGTTCTCAAAACGTTTGTGTGTGTTTGCAGAGCAGTCATGGGAAGGACCTGCAAGTTTTCACTCGATTCTGTTCAACGGTGTTCTACCGACACGTAAAACCCTCACACATGCAGGCTTACACACAGGATGTACTGTAACGCACACGCATGAACTCACACGTCCCACAGGTTTAGGATGTGTATTATGAGAACATGATAAGGTGTGTTTTTGCATGGCTCAATGTACTTAGCTGATGCTAAAACCAGAGGTGTGCTACAGGAAACCCAACAGCCCATAATCCCAGGGCAGAGAGAGAGGGAGAGAGAGGGAGGGAGGGAGAGAGAGAGAGGGGAGAGATGGAGGAAGAGAGAGAGAGAAAGAGAGAGGGAGAGAGGGGGAGATGGAGGAAGAGAGAGAGAGAGATGGAGAGAGCGAGAGGACGAGAGAGAGAGAGAGAGAGATAGAGAGAGAGAGAGAGACGAGAGAAGAGAGATGAGAGAGAGGGAGAGAGAGGGAGAGAGAGATGGAGGAAGAGAGAGAGAGATGGAGAGAGCGAAGATGAGTACAGCAGTGTGAACATTCCACCTGTCACTCAAGTGTTTAGCATCTCATGTAGCAGAACGACCCCAAACACAACATCCTCCATCTTCCTTCCTGCTTTTCAGCTGTTTAGTTGGTGGGCGCCAGCCCGCCTTCCCTCCCTCGCTGAGTGTGTGTGTGTGCTAGTGTTTGTTAAAAATGTAATAGTGTGACCTCTGACTTTTGGAGATTTAGCTGTTAATCCAGCCCTCCATTAATCCTGAGTGTTTATGAAGGCCGTCGTCCGGCCCATTATCTAAGTGCTGAGATTAGCCTCCCCAGGAGCCGCTCGGAGATTCTCAGAGACCCGAGAGTCAGCGGGACGGGCAGCCAGACTCACACGGTAGCTGAAGCGCGTTCGTCTCTAACCCCCTTTAACATCCACCAGTAATCTGTTTCCCCTGTCCACTCACGGAGCTGTTCCAGAGTGACACCAGAGGGGAGAGCACAACATGCAGCCCCTGGGTCTGTTAGCCGGGCTAATTCCCAAACGACCACATTGAGTACGTCTACATTGGATAAACAACAAAGGAGAGAATAGCATAGATAAACATGGGCAGCTGTCAGCTGTCTGGACCCCCTCAGTCCTCAGCCCGGTAGAAGGGCGACAGGCTGAGGTGTCGAATGACTGTCCGCTTTCAGACAGCAGACGGACAGGTCTCTCTGGAGGTGGACAGGTTGTACTTGTTGTACGTTGTTGTCGTCGTTCTGTCTGTGCGTCCGGGTTGCCAGGCGGTGTTGGCATGGGGATTGGCAGGGCCTGGCGGAGCTGAGGGTGAGCCCGGTGCCAAGGGGAGGTCAAACAGCTTGGCCCCGGGTAGAGCGGTGGTGTGAGGCTGAACTGGGCTCTCTGCCCAGGCCTCTCCTGGCTGGCTCTCAGACTTCGACGTAGCATAGCACAGCGTAGCATTTCATTGGGAAAGTGTGCATGGCATAGCGTAGCATAGCCACCCGCTAGCTCTCACCAAAGAACACAACCTGCTGCCATAACCAATATAATGGCACATCGTAAATGGACTATGTAAAATCATACGTTACATTTATTAGCTTGGCAGTACACGCACCATCAATTATAGTTGCATTGCTCATCTTTTACAGTGTGTTTCTCACGGTTGGTGTGTGTCTGTCTGGTGTGTTTGTAGTAAGATCGTGAGGAAGAAGGAGGACACGCCTGTGGCTACCCAGCACACCAACAGCCTGCCCAAGTACAAGAAGGTCCAGGAGGTCTGTCAGCAGGCGGAGGTCCAGACACCGTGTGAGCAGCCAGGACAGGTAGACCACTGGCAACACACACACACTACACACACACACCACACACACATACACACACACCACACACCACACACACACACCACATAACACACACACATACACACACTACACACACACCACCTACACTCACACACACACCACATACACACACCACATACACACTACATACTCCACACACACCACACACACTCCACACTTCACACACTCCACACATACACACACTCCACACACACACACAAACCTACTCCACATGAAGGATAAATGGTGTGTTGGTCGTGACACTGTTGGAAGACATTGTGTGTTTGTACAGACAAATGTTGGTCAATATTGTGTGTGTGTGTGTACAACAGAGTCTCTACAAACACATTATTTCCTACTGTATGTGGAATTCACATGTGTATGTGGTACTTTGTCCTCATCAGAGTTAAGGGTTAGGGTTAACCCTCTAGCACACCTAACCCTAACCCTTTAATATGTTGTAAAGGAAAGGCAGTTTGTCCACAGATCTAACTAGTGTGATTTCCTCTGCTCGTACCAGAGGTGTAACCAGCCTTGGCTGTAATGCAGACTGCAGCTGACGCAGCACCTGTCTACTGAAACATAAGTCAAACGGCCATTTACAGCAATCGGCCCCGTAATTGGACATTTTTGCACCGTTGGAGCACAGGGACTCATTTTCCCAGGGTTCCCTTTCATCTGCGCCCATTATAGAATTGGCAGCCCCTGTTGGGGGCTAGCATTAGTGTGGCTATATGACCATGAAGCAGGCAGACCTGAACAATACAAATTGTTACAATTTTCAGGTAGCTTAAAAAGGCAGACAGGGTTTCTGAGGGGCTCGCTAATGTGAACCAGATCCCTTTTATGGCCCAAGTAAGTGTGCGCATGTAACACTCAATAATTTATTACAGGACAGCAGCAAAGGACCAAGGTGTGTGTGTGTGTGTGTGTGTGTGTGTGTGTGTGTGTGGGAGAGTGAGAGAGAAAGAGGTTTGATTCACCCTGGTCTCCTGGTGACTGGCCTGTGCCCTTCACAATAGGATATACACTGTAGAGGAGAGTAGCTACAAGACTTGACAGCTGGCCACCATGACACACTAGCACACACACACACCACACACACACACAGAAGTCAGGAATGTAATGTGTTTATATGCACACCTGTCCACTGCAGGCTGAAACCTTGACTTAGGGAGCGGAGTTCCACTGCTCAAGGGCTTCACAGACTAAACCCACGCAGCGAATGTACAAGGGAGGTGTCGAGCTTTAAACCTGAGAACGCCAGGACAAGAAGCGAATACAGCGATGGAAAATATATGTACGTGCGTCTGTTTGGCAGGCCAATGTCTACCCTGGACACCAGTTACAAAACTAGGGCCCTCGTTCCTAAGATGTAAGAAGCTAGTGAATCTTTGTTTTGGTTTTTTCGGTTGGTCTTTTAGTACGGCCATGTTGTCCTGGTGTGTTGATGTTAGAACCGCTCAACTCACCAGGGACAAATAGAACATGTTATCCTGTGTTTTGTGTCCTGGAGTGGATGACATTCAAAGTGAGTTGTAGCAGTTTGGGTCTGTCACTAGCCGTTCATGTCTCAGCAAGCAGGGAAGGCCTTTCTCCCTCATTCCCATCTCTCTTTCTGCTGTCTGCACTGTTGGGACTGGAATGTGACTGAAAAGTCCTAAAAGCCGTGTGTGTGTACGTGTGTGTGTGTGTGTGTGTGTGTGTGTGTGTGTGTGTGTGTGTGTGTGTGTGTGTGTGTGTGTGTGTGTGTGTGTGTGTGTGTGTGTGTGTGTGTGTGTGTGTGTGTGTGTAAGTGTGTGTGTGTGTACGTGTGCATTTCCCTGAGTTGTTGTACGAACCGTCTCTATTCCTCTGTATTTTTCTGTCTCTTTCTTTCCACACAGCATATCTCTCTCTCAAACTCTGTTGCTAACTCTCTCTCTCTCTCTCTCTCTCTCTCTCTCTCTCTCTCTCTCTCTCATATAATATAACATTGCTGTCAGGTCCATAAGCTGTTCATTAGTGTGCTTAAGAGCTCCGCGGGAAACCTGATCTGGCCCCTAGCCGTCGGTGTGGAGCTTCTTTCCCACACTCACCAGAGAAGGTCTGCTCTTGCTCCCTTCAAGCCCGGCCAAATTAGCACGTCACTTAGCATGATTAGCTTCTACTCTCTCTGTTGGGCCTGAATGACGCTTTGCGAGGACACGCACTTACAAGATTACACTGGTGACTAGAGCGGCGTCAGACGTGCTGCTGGGACGCCCAGAGAGACAAAGAGTGGGCTTCTCTGTGTTTACAGAGACGGATCCACTACATCTCATGTGGTACCTCTGGTTAGTCTCTCCTCTCTTTTATATCCCAGTGGTTCTGGTGTGGGTGTCTGGTTGGCTGGCTCGTCAAAGGCCCTCCAGTCAGGCTTGTGTGGAAGATCGTGCAGGAGAGGCTCGTGTGGGAGACTTGTGTGTTTTTCTTCTCTTTATAATCCCACTTTCGATTTCCCCGGCAGGGCAGTCTGCCTTGCTATGCCCTGTGAGTGTTGCCTGATGGATTACCCTCAAGATCAAAGTGAAGAACACTCGATGACGCACATCAACAATGTCCCGGGATGCATGTGGGTGTTAATGTCCAAGATGTGAGTCAATAACAATAAAAATGTCTCCGTTGGCCGTGTTTGTTGTGGACAGAAGTGGCACTGTGTGGAGGAGATCACAGGGAAGTGGCGCATCCAGAAGTGCAAAGGCGGGGGACTGAAGGAGGGCACCAGGAAGAGGGCCCGGAGTCTGAGGGCCCGAGGGGCCAGGGCCCGGGGATATGACCGGGACAGGGACTGCCAGTGTGGGGACGACCACTTCAAACCACCCCGGCCCGACCGCCGTGCCCATCGCCAGTTCCCGCCCTCCTCAGGCCAACGTGAGTAGAGCGAGAGAGAGAACGAGAGAGTGACTGAGAGAGCGAGAGAGGGAGCGAGAGAGGGAGAGAGTGACTGGGAGAGAGACACACAAGGGGTGGGTCCTGAGTAACGGCTAGGAGTGCTCAGTCCAGGCTGGGGTGGGCGGGGTTGACGATGTTGGTTTCCAGGAGGACTGGTAACCAGGGGTCAGCTTTGCTTCTCCATGGAGAAGCCCAGGTGTTGAAGGGGCATGACTGTGGAGCGTTCTGCTGCCATGGCCTCATTATAGAACCATCACGCTGAATGATGGCCTCGGTGTCTGAGTCTGCCCGAGCTAAGCCATGCTTCACTGGGCAGGATTACAGCAGCTCTCAGGAGAGACAGATGCAAGGCATACATGCACTAGGAATGAGGTCCTGACATTTGCTCTTTGGACAGTGTCCAACATATGTCGAGGATGAGGTGGTGTTGCTAGCTGTGGGTGATGTGGCGCCATCTAGTGGATGAAATGACAACTGCAGCTAGACCTCTGCTCATGTTTGTCCCACAATGCTCTGTTTCCTGATGTGGCAGGCTTCAGACCTCGCTTCGTCCACACCCGGCCCACCAGGTCCTTGTCTGTGGAGTTCGAGGGTCAAATCTACGACGTCGACCTCCAGGCGGACGACCAGTCGGCCGTCCAGAGACGTGTCATCAGAAAGCGCCACTACGAGCCGGAGGACCCCGAGTTTAACCTGGAGTCGGATGACGGCTCAGAGGAGATGCTGGCGGATGACACCAACGCCGTGGGATACCTCAACTCTCTCAAAGTCACCCACAAGTAAGTCATGTGACCTCACTCTGGACCTCATTACACCCAACATGAACCCAGTAACCCAAGATCTGCTGTAGGACCAAGTACGGTAGTCTCTCAGGCATATCCTGACTGCCTATATTCATTGGAAGTGGGTTTTGCCTTTTGTAAAGAGATCTCTGTAAAACATGAAGCCTGTCTCTCTCCCTCCAGATGCTACATCTTGATGAATGACACGGTGCACTGCGAGAGAGAGATCTACCAGTCCTCCCGAGCCTGGAAAGATCACAAGAGCTACGTCGACCAGGAAGTGAGTGTCTCTCTCTCTTGCTCTCTGTCTCTCTCTCTTCGTCCGTCTGCTTTACCTCTCGTCTCCCTCCCACAAGGATTTCCATTTCAGCACTCTCTCTTTCATCCTCCCACTGTAAACGAGTGTCTGAAAGGAATGAGTTACAAAGTAGCGGGGTAGAGGAAGTTTACAGATGGTTTTGGAGAGAGCTCCATAGTCGGAAGAAATATTCCAAGTTCGGAGGGAAATCATCTGTTGAATGTCCGCCCGCTGACTCGCTGTGTTCTCCGTCCCAGATCGAAGCTCTTCAGGACAAGATTAAGAACCTGCGTGAGGTGAGAGGTCACCTGAAGAGGAGGAGACCGGATGACTGTGACTGTGGGAAGAAGAGGTGAGAGTTCACACACGACAACACGACCGCTCAACTCAACACCAAGTTCAAAAGCCTCCTTCACGGATGTTTACTACACATCTCGAGGTCCATGCAGTAATCACTGTTATTGTTGCCACGCCATCATAACAGAAAGTCCTGTCCAAACAGCGTGTGATCTCGTCATGACTATGTCCGGGTTCAGTTGTGAGGGCGTGTCTGCTGTGCTTCTCTTCTTCTGTGAGGGAGCCGTTGTGTTTAGCGCTCTTCTTCTGTCTGTTAAAAGCAGCTACTATAGCAAAGGAGAGAGAGAGAAAGCAGAGAGGGTGAAGAACAAGAATGACCAGCTCCACCCCTTTAAGTGAGTTGTCGCTCCCTTTAAGTGCAGGTTTGCCACGCTCGTCCTTTCCTTGTTGACCTGATTAACCCTGACCCCTGCCATGTGCCAATCCCAAATCAGACTGACTTGAAGAGTACGTTTTGCTTTCATTTTGACATGGTAATACCAGGCCGACTGTTTGACGGTGTACAGTTTGTCACAGCTGTAGTTAAGAGCTGTTTGTGTCATGTCGTTGCCGTGTGTGCATGGTGCGTCTGCATGCCTGTTTGAACTGCAGGATGCTGGGAATGTCATCCATGTAACTGGCCCTGATCAGACCAGTCTGTCGACCTCCGTGAGCGTGACAAGGGCAGCATGCGTGTGTGTTGTGTTGTGGCAGCATGCGTGTGTGTTGTGATGTGTTAACGGAACCTCACAGGATTGTTTTGGTGATTGAACGGCGCCGGCGTTTGTTGAAAGAGAGATGTCCGTCCGGGACACACAGTGGGTGTGTCTGTGTTGCCATTGGGTTGAAATGCCAATAAGCAAACATACATGGTCAGGCATTGAACTGTGTGTGTGTGTGTGAGTCTGGAAATGATCGTCCGGGCTACATAGAGAGGATCCTGTGACTCAGTCAGTCAGACAGTCGAGCTCAGTGATTGGTCTGCAGCAGAAGACATTAGGAATTGATTACTAACCAATGTGAAGCAGCTGTGTTTTGCAGTGACGGGTGTGTGTTTGGGACGAGGGACATTGACTGGAAAGTCGTTGGAGAATCGAAAATGATACTTACCCTTTGAACATTTGAAAGTAAACAGACTTGAAGTTTCCTGGCGTCTTCAGAGAGACTTCTAGGAGTTTCCCCTCTGCTGATGCCATCCCCGTGGTTACCGCCACAAGAGAGGACAGCGGGAGCTGATGTCATGTGTACACAAAACTGTCATCTGATTGGTCCGCGTGTCTGTCCGTCAGGGAGGCGGCACAGGAAGTGGACGGCAAAGTGTACAACGAGATCCGTAGGAAGAAGAAGGAGAGGAAGGAGAGGAAGAGGCTGAAGACGGGAGATGACTGTAGCCTGCCCGGTCTCACCTGCTTCACCCACAACAACGACCACTGGCAGACTGCCCCCTTCTGGAACCGTACGTAACTACACCACGCTCTGCTCAACTCCCATGTGCGCATACTGGATAGCGAATATTTGTACAATTGTGCTCAACCTAGTTGGTCATTGACACGTGTTGCTCGATTCAAACTGACACACATCACCATGTCTGATGACGTAGTTTGTCTGGTCAAACGACCAAAGCACACGTGGACAGGCAGCTAACCTGTTTTCAATCAGGAAGCACAGCATCATGGGACAAACGTGAGCCGCTAACCATCGCCTGTGCCCCCCCCCTCTCTCTCAGTGGGAGGCTTCTGTGCGTGCACCAGCTCCAACAACAACACCTACTGGTGCCTGAGGACCATCAACGAGACCCACAACACCTTGTTCTGCGAGTTCGCCACCGGCTTCCTGGAGTTCTTTGACCTCAACAGCGACCCCTACCAGGTAAGACACGGCCGACGTGCACGCGGACGGTTTCTGTAGTCACACGGCTGTACGGCTCACTATGTTGCGTTGCTGTGATGTCATAAGCTAACATGTTACTGTGTGTGTGTGTGTGTGTGTGTGTGTGTGTGTGTGTGTGTGTGTGTGTGTGAAGCTGACCAATGCCGTGTACACGGTGGACAGGGACCTGCTGAACTCTCTCCACGCTCAGCTGATGGAGATGAGGAGCTGCCAGGGACACAAGCAGTGTAACCCCCGACCTAAAGGCCTCGACACAGGTAAACACACACAGGCTGAAATACTGGACTGTGTACCATGCTGGTTTACTGTAGCAGACTAGTGATGCTCTTGGTCTGTGGAAGATATAATGTCCAAAGGAAGCCAAGCTGAATGTCCTTCGGTCCGTTTCCCTTTCAGTTAGACGTGTCTCAGCTCCGCGTGTGTGCATGCTGCATGTTCCGAGCCTTGACGTGTTCTCTTATGACATCACAGCAGGTCAAGGGTCGAGGAAGGTCACTGAGTCCTGCGTTTGTCCTACGTAGATATGCCCTTCTGCGTTGTTTTGCTCTCCAGAAAACACACACCGTGATCCCTTTTTGATCCAAATCTCTTTCCCCCGTCCACCAGTTTTCTGTCTGCAGCGCAACTGCTCACACGCCCCGACAGCAACAACAACACATGATACGCATTTTCAGTGATGATTGAAACAGGAAGGCCTGTCAGTCAGTAGTCAGATCAACAGCAGTATGACGTTCACCATGCAGTCACCACAAGCTCTCTCATCTCTCTAGCTCGCACTCGATCTAGCGATCGCGATCTCTCTGCTGAGCTCACACTAGCTCGCTATCGCTCTTATCTCTCATATCTAGCTCTCTAGTCGCTATCTCTCTCTCTCTCTCTCTCTACTCTCTCTCTCTCTCATCTCTCTCCCCCCCCTCCTTCTCTCTGCTCTCTCTTGCTCTCTCTCTTTCTCTCTCTTGCTCTCTCTCTCTCTCTCTCTCTCTCTGGCACACTCCCTCGCCTCCTCGCGGTTCCTTCCCAGTGTGGCTGACGGTGTTTGGAGAAGGCTGTCAACAGCCTATTGAGCCTGTTGTCTTGCACACTCGACACTTCTTGTTTACACAGTAACATAACTGAGAGACATGCAGCAGTGCACCGTGGTGTTTGTGTCCCTGAGAACGTGGAACTCAGTCCCAACGGACCAGCAGTCTGTCCACTGCCAACATCGTGATTTAACAGACGCTCTTATCCAGAGCCACTTCCCTACCCGCTCAGCCACCTGACTCCCTTGCCAAGTCCTCGAACCCCATGACGTTGATTTGGCTACAAACAGATCTTTTCTTCAGAAACATGTCGTTGAGGTCAGGGTAGATTGAGTCCACTGCCTGATGAACCTATGAATGTGTGGTGTTTAGCATGGGACAGTCCCGTCCTGACTGAATAACGTGTGCCTTTTTCCCCCCTTAAGGGAAGCCTCACTGGAGCCTGGCTCAGTCACAAACATTCCATCACCATCCAACCTCATCATCACCCAACCCAATCAAAAATCTCCCCCCATCCCTCCCAGTCCATCCATCCCTCTCTTTACCCTCCGTCCTCTCCCTACATCTCTCCTTTTCCTCCCTCCCTTTTCCTCCGACCCCTTGTCACACGATCTCTCTTCTCCTCCTTCCTTTATCCTCTCTCTCCCTCTCTTGTCCATTCCCCAATAATATTTCTCCATAGGGACTAGTAGGAGCTGTGCATGCAGAGTCTTCACTGTGAATGATTCATTTACCCCTCCCCCCTTCTCTGATTTGGAGGCATTAACATTGGATTGCTCTTATTTTCCTGATCAGGAGGTAAAGATGGAGGAAGCTATGAGCCACACAGGTATCCAGCCTTTTTGTCCTCTTCAGTGGCTTTCCCAAATAACATGCATGGGCCGACCGTCTGCCTGCCTGCCTGCCCGCCCGCCCGTTTTACCGCCTGCTTCATTCCCACTAATCCTCCATGGAGTGCCAGGGTGCATGCTGGGGGAAACGACCCCGAACCTGCCACATCTTTTTGTTTTATTGAAGCAGTTTCCGGGTCGTTCTGGAAGCTTGGGTTAGCTGCTGCTCTGCCTTGCAGCTTGCCGTGGGCCGCTAACCCCAGGGTGCAGCCCTCCCTGTATTAACGATGGGTCTCTGACTCTGGGTCTCTGACTCTGGGTCTCTGACTCTGGGTCTCTGCCTCATTTCCTCAGCCTCGGCTGTTAGAGGCAGCTCAGGGGCACAACTAGTGAACCTGAAGGAGCTTCATTTGATGCCATTTGACAGTTTTTTTTTAGATAAAGCCCTCCAGCAAAATACAATATAGAATCCATAAAGTATATAGAGCCTGTCCCACGCATGTGAATGCAGCTGCATGATAGTATGTATGGAATCATGTCATCACCATAGTGTACGGAATCACCTCCCTCATGTGACATAACATCCCATCATGCCACATCAACAGATATCATGAATTAATGACATCACTTCCTCACATGACATCACTTCCTCCCGTTAAACCATGAACCTACCAGTCTGTGTTCCGTGCCATTCAGAATGACCTTGATTAGCTCGTGGCTCATTAGCAGTAGTGTGGACACTGTGAGTTGCTGTGAACTCTCTGTCCCGACCTCTGAACTCTGACCTTCGACCTTTTGTCTCTGGCACCTGCTTACCAGGCAACCGCAGCATGGAAGGTGGTCAAAGAGGAGACCTAGTCTTTCCTTCCTGTGAGTGTATTAGCCTACGCTATGTCCAACCTCCACCTCCATCCTCTTTACCTAGGTAATGCTGTCTCTCATACAGAACACACTCAGTTAAAGAATGTCTAGGTCAGGCATCCATTTCATTCTAAAGTCATTAGATTTGATCTGATTCCATTATTTCTTCAAATTTAATTCCATGTCAGTTTGACTTTTTTTATGTCTAAAGATTACACCCCATATGAGGCATATATTTTCTTTTCCCTTCTGGATATTTTCTCTTTTTTTTGCAGAAGTTCATCATCTTTTTTTCTTTCCTCTTTGACCCCCACCTCCTTCGTTCCATGTTCTTGATTTCAGGTGTCCTGGTGGTTTACTTTAATCTGGCCAAACTGGCCTATCATTGCTCTTTCATTTGGTTGTGTAGATGAATGTTATTCAATCTTATAACAGATTAGAATAAAGTAGCGGATCTACATTTGATCCATCTCTGTGCAGTACGTGTGTGTGTGTGTGTGTGTGTGTGTGTGTGTGTGTGTGTGTGTGTGTGTGTGTGTGTGTGTGTGTGTGTGAGGTCTCTTCTCCTCCTGGCATGGGTTTGCTCTGCTTCAGCTTAATGTGGTCGCCATGTTTAACCAGGCCCCATGCTGCTTCCTGTGTGTGTGTGTGTGTGTGTGTGTGTGTGTAGCAGGGTGGGGTGGGGGCAGCACTAAGCAGACTGCTATAGCAACGGCTGGAAGGGTTGGCATGACTGCATGCTGTGTGACCAAGTCTAAAGACCAGCTTCCTGTGCACTTTGTAAACGCCATCCTCGCTAGACTCTGACTGTCTCTCCTTCTCTCTCTCCCTCCAGCCCACAACCATGGGACGGACGAAAAGGTTAAGCTGCCTAACTTGACGGGGGAGGAGGTGGACTGGCGTGGACTGGAGGATCTGTATAGTGTGAACGAGAGCCTGTACCAGGGCAGGACTGATTACAACCCCAGCCCAGACGACTGGGCAAACTTCCAGAAGGATGTAGATAATATGTTTGCACTGCGACACATTTTAGACAAACTCAACCAAACCCATGAACTTGACAACCCCTCCCTGGCTGAGCTGGGCTCTGGAGCCGGGTCCGGGGCTCTGGAGGAGGGGAGCGGAGAGTGGGGTCCCCGTGTAGTCATCTGGCCCGGTCTGGTCACCACAAACCAGGCCACAGTGGGACCCCACATCACCCCCGCCCCCAGCCCCACCCCAGCACCACCACCAGCCCCCTCGCCCACGCCAGAGAGGGAACTAGAATCTGTGAACGACCTGCCAGAGAGGCCCATGGACAGACCCATCCAATCCGTGATGTCACCTGCGACCTCATCGGCGAGCCTGCCGCCGGGTCCGTCGTGGAGGGTAGGGGGCGTTTCCTTCGGCGACGGCCGGGCCCGGCAGCTGGAGGAGATGGACGGCGAGGGAGAGGGTTTGATCTTCAGCGGCAACGGGCTGACGGAACTGGAGACGAGACACGACGTGGTTCTGCGCACTCACAACAGCCTGCAGACTCACATCGAGTCCCAGCCCAGAAAGGAGGGACCTGGCCTGGGCCTGGAACTAGAGGAGGAGGAGGATATCTTCCACGCCCAGGGCTACCTGCCTCTCTCCCCACAGACAATGAGGCCCACAGCACAGGCCGACAGCACCACAGGGAGCCCCCCCACCTCGCCAGACTAGTGCCCCCCAGGGGGCGGGGGTGGTAACACAGCCACATCAGACCTCTCAGGCCCTGGACTACGAGGGGAGTGGCTCCTCCCCCCCAAGCCAATCACACCCAGTAAGACAGACGTTCAGTCGTTGGGCGGCAGGTCGCCATAGAGACAGAGAGGTGGGTCTGAGGGATGAGCTGGCCGTGAGAGAGTCAGTGTGCGGCGGGGGGGTGCAGCCTGGGTCACAGCTGTGTCATGAGTATTAAAGTTGTTCTGGTTTATTTTTTTACAGGTGCTTCCATTTATTTAGTCAACAGTGTTATGTTGTTTTTTCAAATATATATTTAGAAAAGAAAAAGCCTTAACGCAGCTAAAATACTGGAATTACAGATATTCAATTCCTAGTGGATAACACCATCGATGTTCTTTAATATATTTTTTTGTTTGTTTAAAAACTGGTTATTAGAATGATGAAACCATTTTCAGGTCTGATAGCTTCCATTAGCATCGGCCAATCATTAGCAGCGTCTGAGATTGTCACGACAACCAAGACTGTACACGTCACTCAAATCATCCCGACATGCACTTTTAACATTTTGAATCCCCACCCCATGTTCTGATAACCTTCCCACCAATGTTTTTAACTATCAAAAATAGGGGTTTGAGATGAGAATGTTGATGTATGTTGATACTTGTTAACACTCTACACAATGTGTGTTTGATCTATGGATGTTTGTGCTGCTGCAATCCCATATTTGAATGTTGATTTCACAACAGTTTCAAAATCAAATTTCATAGCTTTGATTACGAAACTCGCATAATTCATTCTTCACCTGTTTGACGGTTCCCTTTGCATACGGTTCATATTTACCACATGACTTAACATCACTGCAAGACTTAAACACCTATTCTTTTTTTAAGCACACAAATATATCAACGACCTGTAAACGGATGAGCAATTTGACATTTATTTTTATTAAATGTTTCATTGTGTAACATTTTTGTATACAGAATTCCTAAATGACTTGGAGATCATCGTCCAGTTTTTGCAAGTGCTTTGATAATCAAGAATGAACACCTTCTGTATTGTAGTAATGTCCATCATGGAGAACATGCTCAAAGACAAAATGTGTTTTGTGATAATTCTGTGGTATTACAGATGATATGCCACTTTACACATGGTTATTAACTCGTATGCTGATGACCTTCATATGATGTACTGGCTTGTATTCTCAATATCATCAGACGTTTACTTCTGTTTAGTCTGTGGTTCAGTTTCACCCCAGACAAACCCACACCTCTATAATACCATGCTTGTCTGGTAGGTCAACAGTGATGGTACGAGTGGGGCAGCATAGCAAACCTATTGTGCATTTTGTGATAAAAGCACCACATTTGGCACAAATGAACATTAACATATTGCAAACATTTTCAGATATTGGGCCACTTGGAATGTCAGAATTGTACCTAAGACATTTACAGACCTAAGACTTTTCCACCCATTTAACATGCTTTCATATTCATAAGTATCATGTTCAATCAAATATTTGCCTAGATAATTTCCGAATAAAATGATATAACAGACTGTGATTGTGCATGTTAAAATGTGTAATTTGATTCTTATTAATAACATTATTATTATTTTATTTTGTATTATTTGTGCATTAGAATTATTGTGCATTGGATTGGTACCAGTATATTGTGTACCATTGAATTCCTTGCCCCCAAAAACATACATTAAGACACCAGAATCAAGTCAATAGCAGCATTAGACCCACAGATAATCGCAAATGTAGATTTCAAATGGCAGCCAATATGGCGGACATAAAGAGAGAATTCCAAGTGGCCCAATATCTGAAAATGTTCGCAACATGTTAATATACATGTGTGCCAAATTTGGTGCTTGTAACACAAAATGCACAATTCTTTTGAATATTTGGGCTAAACCGCCCACTAATACTGTCATCTTGCTATTCTAGCTTTTTTACAATATGTGTAGAAGTGTTGCAACGATTCTGGTTTCAGGAAAGCCAAGAAGCTGTTAAATAAATAAAAATGACAAATAGGTTAATGTGTCATATTGAGTATTTGTTCATGCCATCAAGTTACAATATCTATTTTTTTCGGTATGACCATTTACAGCGCCACACGACTAAAGGCAACATTGGACATGAGATCTTGAATCAAAGAAAAACAAAACTTGGTGTCAGATTTTTCTTTTTTTAATGACAAATATCAAGTATTCAAGGAATCTGTAAACCAAGTGTTCACAAACATCAGTTTAGGCATCTGCTCCCAAGAAACACAAAGCAAGAATAGCTCAACCTTCATAATGCAGTTTCAGTCCATGAAATGAACTCGCCTTCTGATAAAATACTGATCAAAATTGTCGCGAATGACCTAAAGCAGAACCATAATCTACCTGAAGTCATCCCTACTACAGCAGAGTTCCAGATCTGTCTCTTTAACAGGACACTGAATATCACCTACTGCATGTGGCATAACATACACTACAGTCAAGGAATAAAGGGGTTGACCCCAGGGATGTAGTATTGCATCACTTCCGGGTTAAGAACTCCGACTCGGACAGCATTGGTTAAGATAATCCAACATAGACATGTTCAGACATGTTCACCCTTTATCTTTCAGGTCACCAAGAATGAGTGCAAGAGTAAAGTATGCACTCTAAGGATAAGGGTGTAGCCTTAGAGGGGGTAACCAATTCAACTGTGTTTCGGAAACAAACACAACATTGCAAAATACAAGCCCATCCCCCCCTCAAATACTTGCCCAGGTTTCATTCAAAACCTCCTATGTAAATACTGTAGGTAATTCAGGCACAGAGAAACAAATACAATGTTTCCTAGTTTTTTTGTATTTATTCTTATTTAATGTTGAGGTTGACTACTACTGTATGTTTAAGGTTAGTTCATAAATAGGTTTCTAACTAAATGATAGGCCTATATAATGTTTGTTTTTCATATTGAGTCTTTAATATTTACATGATAATCACTAGGGAACATGTAATTTAACATGTAACTTACTAATTAATTCTAAGTTAAAATAATTTGCCATTGTTCACACAATCACCATAGCCATATATTAATCAATATCACTTTACAGTCTCCAGTAGAAGCTGTGGACAAAATGGTTGAACTTTATCATCACAGGAAAAAATGTACCATCACGTCAAATCTTTCTTGAATTTCTTTAAAAATGTAATTCATACCCATGATTGAAACTTGTTGGGAAGGCATCAGGGTATCCACTGTATAAGATATTTGCAAGTTTTTGCTAGTTAGCTTTTTTTCAAAGCAGACTATTCAAAAGGAAGCAAATTCACTGCAACAATCTAGTTGCAATTCCCACTTGTTTTGACAGATCTTGGATCGTTTCACCTGCAGTTCCTCTTCCTGTACTGCAGGGGGCAGAACAGAACACTAAGGACCATTCCTACTGATACTGACCTTAATGGACAACATGACGACTCTATCATTAATAAAATGTACTTTGTTGTATACATGCTGCACTACTTCTTAAAAAGCCTTAAAGACTAATAGTTATGTTCTATGTACATCTGATGACCAATATGATGGTGAAGTTATTACGATACAGGTCCTTGGACTTCACGTGAAACTATTGATTTGCAATCAAAGAATTTGCTGATAGTATCCAGCAAAATGTTATACATAAAATGGGCCAGATTTAATAAAAGTACTCCTAGACTAAGTTATCGTCAGCAGATTAAAGTTACAGTGCTTTTTTTGAAGGAAGTAAAATAACCTTTCTCTCATCTGGTTTGTAATTAATGCCTCAGTAGTGAATGTTTGTTATGCTGTTTTATATGTTCGGGATGTACATTAGCTTTAGCACATGCTAAACAGACCGGTGCTACATCCCTTATTTAGCAACGCACGCTCGCACATGACAATTACAGACAATGTTGTTTGGCTTATTGTGTCGTAGGGTGGTCAGGAAACTCTTTGCTTGTGTCTGTACATACCCCAGTAGTAATTACCTGGCCCCCCCTCCCTCTCCCCCACCACCGCAACTGCCCCCTAGTGAGCAAACTAAGAGGAGGAGGAGGATGAGGATGGTGCAGACTTAGAGGACAGTGATTGGCTGCTGGGTTCGCCTAGTAGCCAGCCAAGCCAACCCACACACTGGCCCAGACAGCCTGGGAGGCACTCATACACTGAGGGAACAGGAAGTGGGGTGGGCGGGGCATGTCCTGGAACATTTCCTGGGTCATTTCCTGGATCTAAGGAGTCAACTCTGTTCAGCCCTGGAGTTAGAACAGAGGACTGGGGCCACGGCTCAACTATGACAGAGTTGAAAAGATCAGCTGAACATGTATAACATTCATGACAGCGAGATCTGGTAGGAGGCCAGCTGCAGTTTCAGTGGTCTGTGTGGTCGGGAGAAAGAGAGAAAGACAAGAAGAGAGAGAGAGAGGAAAAAAGAGAGATAAAAAGGAAGAGAGAGGTAAAGAAAGAGAGAAAGTGAGAGAGAGGGAGCCAGAGAGAGAGGTAAAGATGGGTTGTATTGCGACCCGGTACTGAGGAGGATAGGCGGAGTCTTGGGACTTTGCATAGTATGGGTTTGTTATTTGTGCTTGAAACGCAGTTCTGATGAGTCATCCTCATGCTCCCACCAATAGAGACTAAAGTAATGCCCAGACCCTTTTTTATACAGTAGCACCATATGACGCCTCGGTTGACATATGAACGGAGGTGGAACCTGCGGGCGCCCTGTGTGACTGCGGCTGATAATACACACAAACAGACCGACCGTAGGAGCTTCCCCCCTCCCCTCGTTTGCACTGGCAACCATGGCAACCGTGGCAACCATGGCCAGCCGTTAGTCTGTTGGTACCCCACGCCTGTCCGTCAAAGGGGCGGAGCCTCCGGTTGCAAAAACAAAACGCGTGCAGGCGCGGACACAGGAAACAGGAAGGCACGTGTCAAGATGAGCCCCTCTCGGGGAGGCGCGGCCTGCTCTCAGATGTGGGCGGAGCTTCCGTTGGCGTGCGGCGGAGGGAGGGCCGGCGGCGGCGGGGTTATTGCTTTGAGGGCGTTCCCCGGGACAGCTTACGCTGCTGTGCCCGTGGTTGAGCCGGAGGGTGGCGGGCGGCTCGGTGCGGGCGGGGATGAACACGGGGCAGGAGCGCGTGCGGGCGTGGCTCTTCTGACCGCCCACGTGGCAGATGAGGTCGCTGACCGTGCCCAGCGGGGGTATGTGCTGCCGCCAGCGGTCCACGCGCTCCTCCTTGTGCTTGATGGAGTACCAGGTGAGGAAGATGAAGATGAAGCCCACGAACTTCAGGCTGGCCGCCAGGCCGAAGTACACGAAGCGGAAGGAAGTGACGTCGTACTCCCAGCAGGAGCCGTGCACGCCGCAGTCCTGCTGCCACAGCATGCACGTGGTGTCGATCACAGCGCCGAAGTAGATGGGCGTGGGGATGTAGGCTGTGGGGGAGGGGAGATAAACACCAGATTGATCAGTGGTTTCGTGTTTACGTGTGTAGACTTGCAATGCCTGTTTACGACCACTGGGTGGTGCTGTGTGTCTAGTATCGTCGTTTGTTTCACTGTCGTAGATTAAAACTCTAATCACTACAGGCCTGCTATTTATTGTACATAGGGTTTACTAAGGCATAAGCAGAACAAAGTTATTTAGACAAGTTCAAAGCATATTGCATAGCCCGTAGACGTAAGGGAACAATATTATTCTTGTGTGTTGTCTATGAGAATAAATGTTTCTCAGGTGATACTGAGATTTAAATTGTTCCTCTACAGGCAGATGGGTGTGTGTGGATTAATAACCCGCACAGCACAACACACACAAACACACACACGCCCCCCAGCACATATCAAATTATATTAGGACTGAGTTATGGCAGCTATGTTCCTGCGAGGCAGGAAGGTCAGAGGCAGCCTGGCCACCTCAGGCACACCCCACCTGTCTGAACACACCACTCCACTCCACACACACACACACACCACTCCACACACACACACACACACACACACACACTCACTCCGCTCCAGGGCAGCTTCACACACAGACACACACAGCCTGCGTTATCCCTGTCTTACCCAGTGTTCTAAGCAGGACGAACTGCATCCCTAATGCGAACGGTCTCTCCTGCTCCTCCACGGACCTGGGGAGAGAGAGAGAGAGAGAGAGAGAGAGAGAGAGCGAGAGATAGAGAGATAGAGAGAGAGAGATAGAGAGAGATAGCGAGAAGAGAGAGAGAGAGCGAGAGATAGAGAGAGCTAGTGATAGCAGCGATAGAGCTAGAGAGATCGAGAGCTATATGCGTAGCGAGATGCGATCTAGCTAGAGAGCGATCTCAGATCTAGCTCTCTCTCGCTCTCTATCGAGATGAGATGAGCGATCATAGCGAGAGATACGATCGAGACATATGAAAGAGAGAGAGAGACACACCACACAGAGAGGAACACTTTATTGACACGGTATATGAGAGAAGAACTGACAGTTCTCTAATGCCCGGTCATGACCGAAAGCAGTGGCAGCAGGTGCAAAAGTGAAGGTTGATGACAGGGTCAAGCAAACAAACCCAGGACAGCTCAGTAGGGGGACTGTTTACACAGAACCCAAGTCAGCCCTGCAGAACCCCCATCAGCAGCCCTGGTGACTAACACTGACCTGAGGGAAGCTGTCACACACACTCGGACACGGGAGAAGTGCGGAGGCGGAGCCTGTCCTACCTGAGGGTGACGATGATGGCGGAGGGCTGGGCGCAGGCGGTGATGAGCGTGACGATGAAGAGAAGATGAGGAAGGGGATGAGCGTGTTGCACGTGCGGTCGCACTTCCCCGCCAGGGCGAAGCCGTTCTCGTTCAGGTAGGTCTTGACGATGACCAGCTGGAGCTGGTTGCCCTGGCCACCAGAGGGCGGTGTGATGACCTGTCTGCTCTGGACGCAACCACAGTCGGTGTAGTTCCTGGTCTGTAGGGGACAGGGTGCATGGAGTCATGTTAATACACACACATGTACACACACACACACACACATGTACACACACACACAATGTCTGAGACACAGTTGGTGGTCTTTGTCTACAAGGAGAGGTGATACAGAACACTTCTGTACATGAGAATCCTAGTAAACTCTCTGCAGCGACGCCTGTGTGTGTGTGTGTGTGTGTGTGTTGTGTGGTGTGTGTGTGTGTGTGCGTTATGTGGTGTTGCGCCTCACCCCAGAGCTGTCGTTTTCCCACATGGCTGCAGCCGGCCAGGCAGGGGTTAAAGTAGGTGATGCCGTCAGAGCCACACACCGGCGCGTACTCGTGGATCTTACAACCACAGTTAACATTACAGCTGCCTGTCAGGTTCCTGTGGGTCATCGTCAAAGTAGGCCTGCGAGAGAGAGAGAGTGTGTGTGTGTAGGGAGAGGGAGGGGAGGAAGAGAGAAGAAGAGTGAAAGGTGGAGAGGAAAAAGGTGAGCGTTATAATTAACATTTCATCACGAACTGTGAGAGTTTAACAGTTAATACTGTTGGTAGAAGCTGAGGTGCTGACTAACATGGCAGAGAGAGAAATGGAGGAGAGAGATAGATGGGGGGAAGAGAGAAGGTGAGGAGAGAGAGATGGGGGGGAGAGAAAGTGGGGTGAGAGATGTGGTTGAGCGTGAGAGCCTGTATCAACAGTATGTGTTGCAGTGTGGGAACCTCAGGCCAACTCAAACAGGCTCGCCCCCCTCCACACAGGGGCCGGTCAGGCTAGGACCCTTTTGACTCAACAAACCCAACCACCTCTACACCCAACCCCCACCCAACCACCTCTACCCCACCAACCCCACCCCACCACCTCTACCCCCCCACCAACCCCACCCACCACCTCTACCCCACCAACCCCACCCAACCACCTCTACCCCCACCAACCCCACCCAACCACCTCTACCCCACCACCACCCCACCCACCACCTCCACCCCCCCACCCCCACCCAACCACCCTCTACACCACCACCCCCCACCCACCCTCTCACCCCACCCACCCCACCCCACCACCTCTACCCCACCCACCCCACCCACCACCCCTCTACCCCACCAACACACACCCCTCTACCCCCACCACCCCACCCAACCCCCCTCTACCCACCACCCCACCCTCACCTCTCACCCCCCACACCACCTCTATCCCCCCACCCCACCCACCCACCCTCTCACCACCTCACCCCACCCCCCCCCACCCACCCACCTCTACCTCACCCCACCCAACCACCTCTACCCCCCCAAAATGGCTGGTAGATGAAAAAATTACCAGCCATTCTTTACCGCCAAATTAAACCTTGCATTTCAGACGTACTCTGATATTGTTTGACATAAACAACCTTATTATGTCATTATTACACTGTGATTACAATGTTGCTACACTGTTATTCCACTGTTTTTACATTTTATTACACTGTTATTACAACTGTTTATAAGTACCGACAACACCCTGAGTACAAAGGAGAGACTGGAGAGTTCTAGAACATTCTACATAGAATTGTGATACTGGGTTGTTCATATTGATAAGAAGTCAAACATGAACTTATAAGTAAGTAAGTGCTGCATCTGTCGATATTTGAAACAGTTTGAAGCCTCTGCATGGCTCTCCCAGGGACAACCGTCCCTCCTAGCTGAGAGGTCACCATAGTCCCAGATGACCCTGGGCCCAGCTGTTTGTTGGTGAGAGGGGGTGAGATGAGAAAACGAGAGAGACAGGGGCGAGAGTGATGGAGAGAGAGAGAGAGAGAGACAGAGAGAGAGAGAGAGAGAGAGAGAGAGAGACAGACAGGGGGAGAGAGTGATGGAGAGAGAGAGACAGACAGGGCAAGAGTGATGGAGAGAGAGAGAGAGAGAGAGGGGGAAGAGTGATGGAGAGAGAGAGAGATGACATGGGGGAGAGTGATGGAGAGAGATAGAGTAGACGGGTGGGATAGTGATGAGAGATAGAGAGAGGTTTGGGAGAGTGATGGAGCTAGAGAGAGAGAGACAGGGGTGAGAGATTGCTGAGAGATAGAGATCATGCAGATTGATGGCGAGAGCTATCGCTCTATTTCTTTTGCTCTCTGTATTTTCTCGCGTTTCTAGTCGTCGATCGATGCGAGCGCTCATCTCTCTGTATCGTGCGCTCCATCATCTCGGTCGAGCTCTCCCTTTTTCTCTTTCGCTCTCCGCTCCTCTCGTCTCTCCTCTCGCTCTCCTCTCTCTCTCTCGCGACAGTTCAGTCTTGTTCCTGGCTGCGGCTCAGTGAGGCCTGGTCAGTCGTCTCTATGGTGATTACACGGCCTGTCCTCACACAAAGTCATCATGCCCCACCAGATGTTACCGGAGAACAGAGAACAGAGCGCTTCCGCCGTGCTGCGTGAACACAGTGCCCAGTTTACGGAGAAAGAGAGCCTTAATCTGCAGCGGTGAGGTGAGTGGCTTTCCTGGCATTGTTGGTCAGTGTCAGCTAATGGCTTACACACACCAGAGGTCAAAGGTGAACAAGGGCCGTGACCCTACCCTGCCTTGTCGAGAGCCTTTATAGGTAGAGTTTAGGTGACAGGGCTATATTTCACTACGACTATGCCATACCATAATACTGTCTAAGGACACTGTAGAATCGATCCTTCATATTCACTGAGTATCTGAATATCATGAATATAATTGAAGAGACAGTGAGGCACAGAAGCGCCACTGAGGAGGTAAGATCCTGGTGGAGGCAGAAGTGGAGACAGAGAGAAACAGAGACAAGTCACAGTTGAAATTCCTCATAGGAGCGCCAGCGGGCTGTGATGTCATCGTGTGATGTCATCCCTAACAGCTCCCAGGCACATGTTAAGAACCTCCACACACACACACCCTCAGGCAACGCTACGAGTCGTTAACTAAATGAGTCCAAAGTCTGATGAGAAGTGGGTGGTGAATTGTGTTCAAACAGAGTGCAACACTTTCTCTCTCGGGCACCATGTTTTGAAATGTGATGCTGCTGTGGGGTGGGGAGCTGCATAGCATGGGTGTCATGTGACCCCTTCAACACTTCCAGAAAGGGGCGGGGCTTAAACCCAACACACCGTGATACTTCTGGCACAGAGAATCACTGGCCTCTGAGGTTTGTATCGAGAAAGAAAACAATTACATCTGAGTACCAAGATTAGGACTGGCTTTACAATCAGTCACTCAACCAGCCAGACAACCAGCCAACCAGCCAGCCAGCCAGATAACAGGCTAGGTTATTGCACTGAAGTATGTGTGAAAGTCCACGTGTCACCACGTTCAAGGCAAACTGTCATGATATCCAGATGAGTCACAAGGAGATGATCTGCTGAAAGAGACAGGGACAGGGGTCTGGATAGGGGAGGTGAGAGAGTGAGTCATGCCAGCAGAGCAGGGTGGAGCTGGAGAGACACTCATGACTCATTCACACTGAGGCCCGCAGCTCGGAGACAAGTGTTTGAGGGGAGGGGAGCAGCACTGAGTTCTCACCCACCCCCGACCCCACCCCCCCGTGGCTGAGATGATTATGATACCGAAGCTCCAGGGAAGATATCGATGACGGTTTGTTTGTTGATAGTAGAATCCCAGGTTCTATCCAAATACAGAACGTGCTGAAGGAACCCCAGGTGATGTGTACACTCTCATGATTTCAACACGGGTCTTTGTGATATCAATACTGCATGTGTAGATGTAAGGGGTTCAGTTCGAGTTGAGCAATTATTTTACATAACTGTAAGCTATTGGTGGTGTACAGTAAAATATATCTGTATTATTACAGCAAAACTATTGTTACGCGACATAGGTTCATGAGAATGCACACGTCGTCATCGGAAACGGTTAGGATCGAGACGGAATGATTTAAACCCGTCATATGAAAGTACAATCAGTGCCGGTCCTAGCACATTTGGCGCCCTAGGCAAGATTTATCACCCCCACCCCCATCGGGAGCGCAAGATGACTTGGTCGGCGCCCCCTGCTCGTAGCGCGGGAGGGTTAAGTAATGGATGCACTTGGGAAATTTCCGCCCCCCTTGTCATGCCGCCCCAGGGGGCTGCCTATGTCGCCTATAGGAAGGACCGGCCCTGAGTACAATACATATGCAATGGAAGTCAGTAAATGTTCAGTGTGCTTTGTGCGTGGCGGTGGTTGCCGTGGCTGTGGTTGCCGTGGCGGTGGTTGCCGTGGCTGCGTACCCGGTGGTGTAGGGGATGTTGATGCCCCCCAGGTTGATGCTCTCGCAGCCCACGATGAACAGGGTGGAGAAGCACAGGAGGGACACGCCGCTGCAGATCATGGCCAGCTTGGCCGACTCCCGAGCCCCCAACTTCAGCTTCTTGATGATGTAGCCCCCCAGCACGATGCCCACGCCCGCGCTGGGCACGATGATCACCCCTGGGGGAGACACACGGAGGGGGAGGGGGAGAGGGAGGGGGAGGGGGACGGGAGGGGGAGAGAGAAAGGTAGACAGAGAGAGAATTTGATTTGTTTGAACCAGAACAGAAGGGCAAGAAACCATAACAATCAGCTGTGTTGGGTTCCAGGAATATGGTCAGCAGAGAATTGTCTTCAGAGAACTGCAGTGTGTGTGTGTGTGTTTGTATAGCAGACCACAGGAGCCTAAGCTAGGTTTTTTGGCTGTTATACACTGTTATTATGTTGTTATTACACTGTTACTAAACTATTGTTACACTGTGCTTACACTGTTACAGAGATGGGAAGTAAATACTTAGTTTCTGTACTTTTTTTTCTGTAGATTTTTATTTTTAGATAACTTTTTACTAAAACAGGTAGCAGTAATGACTACTTATACTTATACTTCTTTACTTTAACTTGAGTGAAAAGGTGTAGTCAGCTCTTTTACCAGAGTTTTTTTTAACATGAGTATCTGTACTTCTACTTGAGTGAAGGATGTGTTTACTTTTGCCTTATCTGGCTAAATGACAGGATGAGAAGGGCAGAACTGTCTGCTGGCAGGATGGGGTCAGTGTATAAAGCCACTGGGGTAGTGGAGGTCCAGAGAGGCTGCACATGTCTGTCCTCCAGCCCAGCCCTGGGCTTCCTCCGCTGGACAACATCAGAGGAAGACCAGGGGGGCTGGAACCATGGTACTAGAGAAGAAAGATGTGTTCTCACTTGGAGGGCTCATTTGCCCTGGATGTGTGTGTGTTGCTGAGTTTAGTTTGAGGAATACAGTAGTTTAGCAGTGTGTATTCGTATCTCTCTCTCTCTCACACACACACACACACACACACACACACACACACACACACACACACACCACACACACACACACGCACACGCACACGCACACGCACACGCACACGCACACGCACACGCACACGCACACACACACACACACACACACTCACATGTGCATGGTCCCTCAGTGGGGGACAGGCATCAGACAGCTGTAGCTTCTGATGATCCTATAAGAGTGTGTCTGTGGTAAAAGCTTGCCTAAGCACTCGGATTAAACACACACACACACACACACGTATCAGCATGTTTCATGTCTCAGAGAAGATAAAACACACACTGCCAAACAAGCTGGTGAACATTTGACATCAGACCCAAATGATCACACTCCACTTGCTTTACTGCCATTACAAAGAAGGATGTGTGTGTTGTACCCATCCGTGTGTGTGTGTGTGTACCCATCCATGTGTGTGTGTGTGTACCCATCCATCCGTGTGTGGTGTGTGTGTGTGTGTGTGTGTGTATTGGCGTCCCTCTTTAGGAGAGGGGAGAAGAGGAAGGGAGAGAGGGAGGGAGGAAGTTGAAATTGAAAACTGAGATTCAGAGAGCTCAGTGCAATCCAATAACGAGGACCATGAGAAATACATGACAAAGAGATATGACAGAGGAAATGAAAGAAGGAGACAGAGAGACAGGTAGGGAAAGAGAGAGGGAGAGAGAGAGAGAGAGAGAGAGAGAGAGAGAGAGAGATAGAGTTAGAAGCTGCAGTGGAGGAAACACAAGGAGGAGGTTTAGTAGGAAAGGCAGATGAGGGTGCTGGAATTTGTCGTGTGATATGTGTGTGTGTATGTCTAGTGTGATGTGTGTGTCTCGTGTGATGTGTAGCATAAAGCTATTTATGTAGAAAGTGCTAATGAGAGCTTTCGCACCTTCTTTAAAAACAGACTTTTGGTTCTACACACTTATTAGACAGCTAGGAATACACACTATAGACGTAAACAAAACGATCAGAATCTGAATATACTGTATATATATATATAATTATGTTGTTGTTGTTTTTTGTTGCACATTATTAGATTGCATTAAACTGTATTCTACAGAGACGATGAAATGCAGTTGAAAAGCTGAACTCTCCCGCTCAGCCACCTTAGCTGTGATAAACTCCACAGTACCAGTATAGTGTCATGCCTGTATGCTAATACACAGAGGCTGAAAGCGGGACTGTGGATGGTCAGTGGACTGTGGATGGTCAGTGTCGACGTCAGTGCTGACAGCGTCTCCATGACGTCTTATCACATCATAACAGCTCGGCATCGTCCGGGTCGCCATAGTAACCACACCACCTATTTGCCTCTCCTGCCGTATCCTGGCAACAGGCAGATGAAATGAGCTAATGACACTGCGTGCGTGCGTGCGTGCGAGCGTGCGTGCGAGCGTGTGCACGGCCATCTCCCGCTGGCTAACATATGGTCAAGCCCTCCCTCCTCCCTGCTATCTTGTTTTGCTGTCACAGCCATTAAGTGTTGCGTTTTTAATGAGTGCCCAGATATCTTCAATAATCCCAAAACAATTTAAGCATGACAGATTGGAGACGCTTAAGTACCTTTGTTCATTTTCATGTATTGAAGGGTAAGTACCGAAGAGTGTGTGTGTGTGTGGTGTGTGTGTGTGTGTGGTGTGTGTGTGTGTGTGTGTGTGTGGTGTGTGTGTGGTGTGTGTGTGTGTGTGTGTGTGTGTGTGTGTGTGGTGTGTGTGTGTGTGTGTGTGTGTGTGTGTGTGTGTGTGTGTGTGTGTGTGTGTGTGTGTGTGTGTGGAGGTCATAGTGATGACAGAGAGATGCAACCACAGCACTGTGACTGGCTCCACCCAGGCAGCCATTACAACCCTGTCAGTCATAACAGCCCCAGGGCTGGAAGGGAGTGGATGTGTGTTTAGATGTGATGTCTACTGTGTGACACAAAAGCACAGACAGGGACACAGAGGAGTGGAAACATGGAGCGGAATGGAGAGTGGTGCGTGTGTGTGTGTGTGTGTGTGCGGGGGGAAGGGGCCAGGTACAGTAACTCTCACCTGTGTAGATGCTAGCCTTGGAGGCAGGAATTCCAAACTGGGACTCGATAAACTTTGGGATGAAGGTGATGAAGGCCGTGACGATGGCACACTCTGCCGTGTAGGACAGGCTGACGAAGAGGAAGGTGGTGTTGCTGAGGATCCTCATCGCAGCCTTGGGCAGGTCTGTGGAGATCAACACACGTGTCAACACCACACAGGCACACAAACATACACATACTGTACACACAGGCATAGACACACAGTGCACACACACATACACACAGGCATAGACACACAGTGCACACACACATACACACAGGCATAGACACACAGTGCACACACACATGCATAGACACACACTGCACACACACATACACACAGGCATAGACACACACTACACACACACATACACACAGGCATAGACACACAGTGCACACACACACACATACACACAGGCATAGACACACACTGCACACACACACACACACACACACACAGACATTCAGCATGATTGGTGTCTCGGTCACCGCATCATAACAAGGGCACAAGTGCCCCAGCACGGTCACCATGGCACCAGGAGGACAACACCATGTGACCGGGTCAACACAGGCTTCCTAGTCGTTATGCCTGTCAGTCAGAGTCATGGAATAAATATAAGCCACTGTTACCGGGCAGACCAGGAAGGTCACCCTCAGTGCAACGTACAGTTTAGTAGTTCTGACTGCAGGAAGACAGAGTTGCCACAAGTTCAGACAGCAGTTTCTACATTGCATTAAAAGGACAGTTAAAATGCCAGTTTAATATCATGTACAAATCCTACAATGCTCCATAAAATCCCGGAAAACAACAAGCGGCCCAGAGGATAAAGCTCCCCCAGGTGTTCGTCTCCTGTTAGTGGGTCTACAGGAGGGATGTGAGCGGAGGCCCCAGACACCAGAGAGCTGGATCGTGTCAGCTGGCTGCCTCAGATGACGTCACACGAGCTGGCCTGTCCCCAGCTGAAGATGCATCTCCTCAAACCTCATCTGGAAGCAGCGTTCTCACTGGAACTGGATTTCACACACACACACACACACACACGCACAAGTACAGACGAGCACGCGTGCACTCACACACTCGCCATACAGTGTATACCCAGCCCGATGGGGCCACACACAAGCACGTGACTTCACAAGGACATGTCTGCTCTGATTGGCCCTACGATACGTAGACCAATTCCTTTCCTTCTCTCCACCACAGTGGACCCTGGCTGCTGTGTGGAGCCAACTAACACCTACTCCCTCTAGGAATTAGTAGGGTTTTGATTGTGATGCCATTGTAATCCCTGTGTGTGTGTGGTGTGTGTGTGTGTGTGTATGGCTGTGAGTGTGTGTGTGTGGACACAGACGGGGCCAGGTTCTCAGTAGTAAACCCTTGGACAAGGCAGAGGATTACGAGGCCATGGCCATAATTAAGAGGACTTGAGGCTTTTGATAATAACCCGATCAGACCCAAAACATTGCGAAAATGTTTGGAATCCGTTCTGAATCTGCTGCGACCCCGTCGACCCCGTCGACCCCGGCCAGGACCGATGGGGGACAGAACAAAGGAGACGGAGGGTAATTGGGGTAGGAGGGGCTTAAACTTGCTAATGAGGCCTGTTATGTAGCTGTGGGTTAACCTGGGGCGGATTTGAGGGGTGCCCTGGTTGCTAAGGACCCTTTCAGCTACTCTCCTCCTGAGGGCTGTAAGAAACCAGACCCTGCCAAAGCTCCAGGCAGGGGGGGGAATCCAGATTTATCGTCTTTAAATTATTAATTATTTAATTGTTGTTAGTGGCGAGAGAGAGAGACAGTGCACAGATGGAGGTCCTCCTGTAGATTGAAGCATCTGTCCCTGTCACATCTCTTTCAGGCTCAGGATAGGATCTCCACTGACCAATCAGCTGGCTCCATCAGCTGTGGGTTCAAATATCCTTCCATTCATCCTTAACAAATGTTTTAACAAATTGTTTTGTTCAATTTGGTAAATTGGCCATACTAAATTGTGTGTGTGTGTCTTCAGTTCATTCAGAGGGCTGCACAGGCCGAGGTTAGGCCAGTGGGACGGAGCTGAATAATTCAACCGCATCCCGTTTATTTCAGACATGACGAGTCGCTCTCAGAGTGCACGGGCGGATCTCTCTGTAACACTAGCTCTCTCATTCTTTCAAGGTCAACACAAGCTGGACGGAAAAAAATGCCACTCACTGATTTTCTCGACAGAATAAAGTGCTGAAAATGTTCTTTCAACACACACCCAAAGGACACACTGTAAACACCACACACACACACATACATATATAGACCTGAAGTTGTTTTCTAAAAACTCGACGGGGACCTGGGGACACAAGCCTACAGTTCTCCCCCGTAGCTGGTACACTAACTACATGTACTGTATATACCATAAAACAGCCCATAGGATCCAGGCACTGTGCCTGTGTGTTTGAACATGTGTGTGTGTGAGTGTGTCTGTGTGTGTGTGTGTGTGTGTGTGAGGCTGCTTCTTGCGGAAAGGTGCCGCAGTCCCCCAGAGAGCTCATTTAAGAGAGAGAGAGAGATAAGAGAGCAAGACAGAGAGAGAGAGAGAGAGAGAGAGAGAGAGAGAGATAAAGAGAGCAGACAGAGTATGAGAGAGAGAGAGAGAGAGAGAGAGAGAGAGAGATAAAGAGAGCAGACAGAGTATGAGAGAGAGAGAGAGAGAGAGAGATAAAGAGAGCAGACAGAGAGAGAGAGACTGAGAACAGTCCAGCTAAGGGACCAGCCCTCTGGAAAAGAGGACATGTTCATCTTCATGTGGAGGTATAGAAAGATCTAGCACACTAGTATGATCTACTACTCTATAACGCAGCATGCTGCGAGGGACTGGCAGCCTGGGACATGGGATATTCAAGGCTGCTTCCCATCTCGTCCTGAACCAGCGTGGTCAATAGAAACACGTGAAGAAGTCAGCCGCTAACCCCACGACTCGATCAAACGATTGATCCTGAGCATTGATTGGATTAAAGGGCCGTTTTCCAGATCGATACCTCACAGGTTCTGCAGAGGAGAGACACTCTCTCTCTCTCTCCGAGGCCGATACGTAAGCGTGGCGTCGATCCTGGATCTCTTTACCTTTGATGTCCTTTCCGAAGCCCATGGCCGAGGGGACGTTCTGCGCTTGGCTGTTCTTCTCCTTCATGACATCATCATCGCTGGACACGTCCTCGGCAGAGCAGATCTTCTTCCTCTTCTTCTTCTTCTTGTGGCGCGGGGGCAGCTTCTTGGGGAAGGCGAACATGGGGATGATGACGAGCAGCATGGCCACGGAACACAGGAGGAACCCACTCCACCTGGGGGAACACACACACACACATCATCACACACACACACACACACATCATCACACACACATCATCACACACAAACACAGATACATACAAACACACACAAAGAACAACACACACACACACAATCACACACACACACAGATACATACAAACACACACAAAGAACAACAAACACACACACACACACAAACACACACAAACACACAGATACATACAACACACACACAAAACACACACACACAACACACACACACACATAATCACACACAAACACAGATACATACAAACACACCACACACACACACACACATCACACACAGACACAGATACATACAAACACACACAAAGAACAACACACACACACATCATCACACACAGACACAGATACATACAAACACACACAAAGAACAACACACACACACACACACATAATCACACACAAACACAGATACATACAAACACACACAAAGAACAACAAACACACACACACACACACACATAATCCCACACAAACACAGATATATACAAACACACACAAAGAACAACAAACACACACACAGATGAACCAACAACAAACACACAAACGAACACACAGACACACACACACAGACACACAAACACAGATGAACACACACAGAGGCTCTCCAAGACGACACACTCACCAGTTGCCGACGAAACGTGGGTCACTCTGATCGATGTTGACGACGGTCGTGGGGTCGACGTAGAAGCCGATCAGAACTCCTCCGAGCAGGTACCCAGCAGCTGGACCCAGAGCCCCCATCACATACATGATGGCTGAAACACACACACAACCAATTAGAACCAGGATCTACAACTGCAGCCATCAGATCACTGGATACTGAATGCTTCACGACGGGCCTCTTTTACAGCACGTGGGGACGCCCTATTAGCATGAATGACTTTACTGTGCATCAGCAGGTTGTTATTTCAGCGTGGAGAGACTTGTCTCTTGCGTTAAGGAGGGTGTAACTTTAGGTTAATCGGTTTTGGCTCCCTTCATGAATTAAACACAGCCCTTATGTAAGGTCAAACACGTTCAATTCTACTCCTTGTTAACGCGCCCGGTGGGCCCTGTGTGTCACAGTGACTCAGCATGCGGTCCAAGCTGACACAGGGCCAGCAGGGGTGGTCGTTAGCCCTCAGATGTTTTCCACCCCACCTATAACAACTGACCTCTGACCAGGCTCTGGCTCACGTCCCACCCTCAAAAGGCTGTGTTCCACAACCTGCACGTTAGAGCTGACTCCAGCCATGTCTTTAGCCCAGGGATATAAGCACACCCATCCAGGGGGTAGGAGGACAGTAAGCACACCCATCCATGTGGTAGGAGGACATAAGCACATCCATCCATGGGGTAGGAGGACATTAAGCTCTGGGATTGGGAGCATCCCCTCTTGGGAGAGTTAGAGGTTGTGAACTCACCAGAGGAGAGTCGTTGGAGGTAGATTAGCTGTAGGGGACTTGGGAAATGTATCTAGAGATGTCCAGTAGAGATATTATTCAGGAGTGGAGGAGAGGGAGGCTGTAATTACACCTGGAGCATGTCCTTCATAGCTAGGTGTGTGTGTGTGTGTGTTTGTGTGTGTGTGTGTGTGTGTGTCGAATCGATCTGAAAGAGGCAGTCTGAGCCACAGTCCCAACAACAGCATTTCCATTTCAAACACACACACACACACACACATACACACACACATTGTACTGTCGACAGCACTGTCGGATAGTATTTCAGTTTGGATAGGTAGATGAGCTTCTGATGCTGGCTCAAACTGCATGTGTGTGTGTGTGTGTGTGTGTGTGTGTGTGTGTGTGTGTGTGTGTGTGTGTTTGCCTAACTCTGGGGAAGCAGGTGCACGGTGACCAACAGCCTAATCTCTAATCTTCCTGCTCTGACTAAGGGAATCACTTTTCCGTGCCAGGTTACATAACACACAGACACACACACACACACACACACACAGACACAGACACACACAGACACAGACACACACACACACACACACACACAGACACACACAGACACAGACACACACACACACACACCATTTGGGTTTTGTTTACCGTAGACAAAAGCAAGCCAGATCTATTGTGTTGCAGCCCTGGAAACACAATAGTATCCAGAGAGATCTCTGAGGATTTCATACGTGAAAGAACTCCCTGCTTCCTCATCCTGGCCCGGTGGGGACCGGCATGGGCGTCTTCTTCTTCTTCATTATGATATTCTTTGGCTTTCGAGTCAGTTTCGGGTCACTCGTGCTCACTGTAATTATGTTGTTTGTCTGTTGTTGTTCTGCTATATTTGATGATTTTCTAAAGCACTTTGGTCGGCATTGGCTGTTTTTAAATGTGCTCTCTAAATGAAACTGACTTGACATCTAGCTGGAAGCACCCTTATCTGAGCCTCATAAAACCTGGACCTGCTTCAACAACGCTTGTTAACAGGACCATGGGGAGGCATGCAGAGCGCAGGAAACTACTTCTCCTTAGGCACAAAGAGCCACCATCTGTAAATCCTTTTCGAGTTTAGGGCAGACACACACACACAGAGGCAAGCACACATTTACACAGACACACACACACAGAGGCAAGCACACATTTACACAGACACACGAGCTGTGTAGGTACACACCAGCCATGGTCCCAGGCATGGCAGCGTGTTCTGTGTTTATACATCACACACATATTCAAATAACACTAAACTTGAATGAAATCTCAAACACACACGCTCGCAGTCCCAGACACGCTGCAGCAGAGAGGACGTGTTTGGCTGCGTGGCACCGCTCTCCTTCACACTCGCTCATCAGGTTGGCCAGATGACAACAGCACTGGACAAGCAGCCTGCCTGGGAGGACCAATCAATCACACCAGCTTAGATCATCTTCAAACATTGATATGCAGACCAGAACGGGCCGCAGGCTCGTGTGTGTCGGTGGGTGTGTACTAGGAAGGTGGAGCCTGAGTTCTAGGAGATGAGGAAGTGTGTGTGTTAGAGTGTGTGTGTGTGTGTGTGTGTTGTGTGTGTTTGAGTGTGTGTTTGTGTTTGCAGTAAAAGAGGAAGGTAAGACCAAGCGTGTGTGTGGTTTCGAGGAACGTACGTTGTTATCTCCATCACTGGAGGAGAGACCTGCATCACTAGAGACCATTACTAGAGAGATACCATCTCTACAGGAGAGTTTCCATCACTAGAGGAGAGAGCAGATGGCCCCCTCAAGTCACACATCAATCACCTCTCATCACCACGGCACCAGGCACACAGCACACCTCTGCAATCACCAGGGAGTGGCGAAGAGTCACAATCAGACACGAGCGTGGAAACGAGAGAGACTGACTAACAGATAGGCAAACAGAGGCAAAAAGAAAGACAATGAGAGAGACAGAGTAAATGAGGGAGGGAGAGGGAAAGAGACAGAGCGACAAAGAGAGAGCATCCATCAGGCGTGACAGGGACAGAGGAAGGTCTCTCTTTATGAGCTCTCTCCTGATTAAAAGCGCTTGATAAAGGCCAGACGGGGAGGGAGAGCTTCAGAGAATCATGTGCTCGTGCTTCACAGATCATTCATCCCCCCTTGAGGAGAAACAACCAATAAAAAAGCTGGCGTTTATGACTCCGTAGGATATGGTAGGCTGTGCCGGCTCACCTGTGTCGGGTGGGGTGTGATTAACAACGACAAGGTTCTAACTGGTATTAACTGTACGTTGATATGCAGCCTCGTCTGTGCCAGTGAAAGGTGATGATGGATGGAGTGTGTGTGTGTGTGTGTGTGTTTGTGTGCTAAGTGAGGGGAGCCCAGCTGATTGATAGCTGTAACATCCTAACCTTCCTCCACCTCTGTCTCTCTCTCTCTGTCCCCTACACAAACCTCTCTGGATTAATATCCCGTCTGGCGTGACGGCCGCCTGATGATTACAGCTGGATCTCTCTTCCTGTCTCTCTCTTCCTGTCTCTCTGATGTTTGCACCAGAGTCCAGCTCTCCCTGCCGGCCTCTCTCTCCTCCTCTCTCCTCCTCTCTCTCTCCTCCTCTCTCCTCCTCTCCCTCCTTCTCCTCTCCCTCCTCCTCCTCTCTCCTCCTCCTCTCCCTCCTCTCTCCCTCCTCTCTCCTCCTCCTCTCTCTCCTCCTCTCCCTCCTCCTCTCTCTCCTCCTCTCCCTCCTCCTCCTCTCTCTCCACGTACGCTTCACCCCACCCTCCTCTCTCTTTAGTGACTCATCGCCCCTTGTCCTCTTCGTTCTTTTTCACTCTGCTTTCTCCCTCACTCCGTCCACCCCACCACCCCCCCTAAACACACACACACACACTCGGGTCCTGTAGACGGCCGGAAGGGTCGTGACCTGGCTGTATCTCCCCCCCCCAGAGCTCGTGTCCAGCGGACACCCCCCCCACACGTTGTCGTCCATCACATTAACGGTGTTCTGCCTGACTGGAGGGTGAGGGGGGGGGGTCATAAACCAGGCCCGTCCCGCTCCCCTCCACCCTGCCCTGCCACTTGGCGCCAAGCCACGGGGAGAGGGGGCAGGGAAATGGGGTGTGCTCCTTTCCAAGGACGTCCGGGGCAACGTCATTGTTGCCGGGGTGAAGAATATGCTGGCACGGCAACCGCGCGATGGCCGTCCCACACGTCAGAGCAGAGCGGTGCCTGCATGCCGATGAGGCTCGTTTACTCGATTACACAACAGCCCTTCGCTGCTGGCACGTGAAGGACACACTAAATCGGCACAACCTACACTGTACATACACTGGACGGACACTGTACTTACACTGGACGGACACTGTACTTACACTGGACGGACACTGTACTTACACGGGGCCACACGCGCGGAGGTAATAGATTAGAAAGCTCTCTGCGGTTATTGGGTTTTCCCTGTCCAGCGTTCTACTTAGTCAGCATATTCCATCTCCATCTCCTCAAGGAGCATTCTGCATCATGACATTCACCCACGGCCTTGACTCGTACGCAGGCTTCCATCCCACTCAACGCAGAGAGATGGATCTGAGCGAAGCGACGCACACACGCAGAGGGCAGAGGTGTGTGTTTCTCAAAACACCACTGCACCAGAAACACCACAGTGGCGTCAATGTCAGCCAAGGTCAGACCAACCCCCCACCACACACACACACACGT
>CAEFZP010002661.1:62500-67508 GCA_903064625.1 Mallotus villosus
GGGCGGGCAGGCTGGATGGTCGACCGGCAGGCTGGATGGTCGACCGGCAGGCTGGATGGTGGGCTGAATGGTTGCATGCATGGTTGGTTGGTTGGTTGATAAACTGGCTGGATGGCTGCTCACCCAAACACAGCACAGCTCAACCATTCTAGTCCCAGCAGATCTATTACCATAACGTGTGTGTGTGTGTGTGTGTGTGTCTAGGGGGCGTTGGAGTTTCTCCTCTGGGGTCCAGCTACTGACAAACGCCTGCCTCGCTGACAAGATGTGACATGACAATCTGGAGGGTTTAGCCACGCCCCCTGTGGCAGCGAAAAGTTTCCTGTTATTCCGCAGACCTGATGCAGATCCAGCAGGACAGGCCACACAGAGAGAATCCCAAGCCAGGGACAGTGAACGTGATGAGGGAGGAGGGAGGGGCGTGACAGACGCTGGTCATGGTTTACAGCAGGACTCCTTCTGACCTACACCAGCCTCCCATACAGAGAAATATGATCGCCGCCAGTTAAGAACTCTCCATGGTGCTGAACTACAATCATCAGGGGATCAGCTGATTGGTTGGAAGGGGGCTGATTGACAAGTCATTAGAAATAACCAACTGCAGGAGTTCCTCACCACATAAAAAGACTGTTTGCTTGTTCTCATTGGGTTGCCATGGTCATGAGCAGATGAACTGCTAAACAGAAGCTCTTTGAATTGATCACCTGACGTTCAGGGCTGCACACCCTGTTCCTGGAGAGCTACCGTCCTGTAGGGTTTCTACTAATTGGCTGGTTGACAAGCTGAATCATGTTTGTCACGACTGGGGTTGGAGTGAAACCCTCCAGGCAGAGCAGACCTCCAGGAGGGCAGACCAACATACCAGTCTTGGGTGAAATCCAGATTACAATCAACAAAGCACCCACCACCACAAGCACCTTATGTGCAGCCATAAACACTCATAAGGACACCCAGACAGCCACCTCACCCTCGTAACCTCATGACCCCTCCCCTAGACTGGGGTCATGTGACACATGTGTGAAGGATGGTGTCTGCTTGTGGCAGCAATATGACTCGAGCAAGCTTACGTGTGTGTGTCAGCGTGTGTGTGTGCACCTGCATGTGTGTGCAGTAGTTACTATAAAAGCACCCCAGATGTTTTCAGTAGAAAGATAAGATCAAGGTTGATTTCTATATAACACAGGCATTGCATTCAGCCAAAGACAATAGTGTTCCAGTGTTCCAGTGTTCCAGTGTTCCAGTGTTCCAGTGCCGCGGGCTTAATCTGGGTCCTGTTCCAGAAACACGGTAAGTCGTCTCAGCTGCTGGGCTGGTCTCAGATGAGTGCTTCTAAGTCCAGTCACAAGCTGATCTTGTGGACAGACCACACACACACACACACACACACACAGAGGTAGGCACCGCTGGTCTGCATCATGTAAAAGCCCCTTCACAAGAGCAGTTCATCAGCCAGGAAGTCAGTCAAGAACTCAATCAGTCAGTAAGGAACTTAGGAAGTCAGTCAGTCAGTTAGGAAGTCAGTAAGGACTTAGTCAGTCAGTTAGGAACTTAGTCAGTCAGTTAGGAAGTCAGTCAGTCAGTAAGAAACTTAGGAAGTCAGTCAGTCAGTAAGTTAGGAAGTCAGTCAGTCAGTTAGGAAGTTAGTCTGAGGCACTGTGTGAGTACAGCCTCCCCTCAATGTCCTTTTTAGTACAGTTAGGAAAGCCAAACTGGAGCGGGTAATGAACGTTTGATGCCAGCAGTAGTCTTGCCCCTACAGGGGGTCCCAAAGCTCAACGGACCAAATTAAATCTTCTGGAGGAAAAAAAGTGTGAAATAAGAATGGAAGGAATTCCTTTTGTTTTTTGTCGAATCACAGATGGCTTCGTGGGAGGGGATGCAAGCCTACTGTACACAGACAGTCAGTCTCCCAGGCCTGAAAAGCCCTGAAGTAAGAGAGACGGGAGGGGGGTGGACGTTCCGGGAAAGCATTCATAAACAATTGGTCAGTCATATGTAATGTACTTGCTAAGTAAGCACTCGGAGAAGGGCCTAGGTCAGCTATTTGGATGGCTACATGCTACTGCGCTAATGGACGCTAAAGGAACTAGTTCGGGAATGGAGGTATTGGCAAAAAAGAGGACCTTAGAGACTCGATACAGCCAATTATTAGCCGAACAGCTTCTGCCTTCGTCAGGGGGTGGAGTGGGGAAGGTTGCCGGGGGGGGGAGTACACAATTGGTCATTTGGTGGTTTCTGCTGATTGTGATGCTGGCCTCAGGGATCTGGGCTGGTTCAGTCTGTCAGCAGGCCCACAAATCAACACAGCTGCTGGTTCCAATCAGAATCCACCATGGGGTCAAGAAGGAAGAGGTTTGCCGAGGGGAGGTGGAGTTCATAAGGAGTTCCTTCACAGATCCAAACCCTCTTCAGTAACGCCGTGGAGGTGGTGGGCACTGGGGCTGCTTGAGATGGTCGTCAAGGTCGCGGTTAGACCTGGTCTTTTACTCTCCCTCTCTCTCCCTTCCTTTCCCTCTCAGTCTGACCATGTGACACAGTGATCAAGGCTCGGAGGCCCTCTCCTTAACTGGCTTAGTGCTGGAATGCCGTCAGAAAGCTACAGCCTGGGAGAAATGTGTTAATCCGTTTGTACCTCTCTCTTTCCTCCCCTCCCTCCATCTGGCCAATCAGGGCCGTCCCATCAGCGCACACATAATGCAAATTCTCCCTGTCTCTGCTCAGCTCTCTGCTCAGCTCTGTGATCTGTTGTTCCCTGAGGTTGTGAGCCCCCCCACCCTGCCTCCCCCCACCCTGCCTTTCCCCACCCTGCCTCCCCCCAGCCTGCCTCCCCCCAGCCTGCCTCCCCCCACCCTGCCTCCCCCCACCCTGCCTCTCCCCACCCTGCCTCCCCCCCACCTGCCTCACCCTGCCTCCTTACAGTCACCTCAGGGTTCATAGTACCAACAGACAAAGGAGATAGGAGAAAGCAGATAAAAACGACTGGCAAACAAACGCAGCAGGATTAACAAGTTCAGGGTCATATTTGAAGATTAAGCGTGTACAGTCAGCAAAAGTGAAGGGGGTCTATGTGGCAAACTATGAATTTGTAGAAAAAAAAGTTCAGTTTTATGATTTATATACACTTTTCTTTTTTGCTGTGAATGCTCTCTTTTAATGTGTACACTGACGTGTAGAAAATAAACAACATCCAGGGTCAATGTGTACCTTTAAAGGCACAGGTAGAGCACACACACACACCCGTCTCTAGGGAAATCATACATGTCAGATGTATACAGTGCCCTTTGGCAATGCTGAGGAATGTACACGCACCGTTTCTCTGTCTACAGAACAGAATGTTCTACTTGGAATTTTCAGTATTATCATTTCTTGCTTCTTTTCGGCTGTTTTACGATGATGATGACTGTATAGTAATACTTCGATTTGTGTATATTCCTCTGATTCACTGACTGATGTGGAAATCATCTCCACTCCTGGTCAAAGTGTCCTGGTCCTACCAGCCTAGGGACACCCTGACACCCACTGTCATATCCTCCCCACAAGCGCGCAGACACACGCTGGCACACACACACACACACTGGCACACACACACACACACACACACACACACAGGCTTCGCAGGGGACATGTCAGTCTGCTAAACACAAAGCAGATTCTCAGCAGAGACCGGGAGATAACATCTGAGGCGTAGATAAAAGCTACAGCAGAAATTCCACGCAGCAGTCCAGCCCAGCAAACTGCAGACTGAGACATCAGTCTAACCACAGCTCACGTCCAGCCCAGCAAACTGTAGACTGAGACATCAGTCTAACCACAGCTCACGTCCAGCCCAGCAAACTGTAGACTGAGACATCAGTCTAACCACAGCTCACGTCCAGCCCAGCAAACTGTAGACTGAGACATCAGTCTAACCACAGCTCACGGCTTGTGAAGCACTGAGAAATGGACTGCAGCTACACAGACTTAGCCATGGAGAGTAGCTGTGAATACTCTGGATATATAAGACATGAATGAGACCTTGTTCAATATGCGCTGGTGAGAGTGTGTGTACTCGTGTGTCCGTGCATGTCCGCTGCTCCTTCGGTGTGTGTGGAGTGTGAGAGTGTGCGAGAGTGTGTGTGAGAGTGTGTGTACTCGTGTGTGAGAGTGAAAGTGTGTGTGTGTGTGTACTGGTGTGTGAGAGGCAGCAGTACGTGCAGACACATTCCCTGCCGGTGACCCAGTATTTTGGGAGCGTGACAGATGATCCGGGGCCTGGGTGAGGGTTCAGCTCGCGGCTGCAGAGATCCTCAGAGTCTGGGGAGGGCTGATGATCTGCTGCAGCTACTGCATTACACTACACACGCAGTACAGAGAGAGAGAGAGAGAGAGAGAGAGGAGAGACAGAGACAGAGAGAGAGAGAGAGAGAGAGAGAGACATAGAGAGAGAGAGAGAGATAGATAGAGAGAGAGAGAGATCGAGAGAGATAGATATAGATAGACAGAGATAGAGATAGAGAACAGATAGATATAGCATATACGAGAGAGATATAGAGATGAGATCATATACTATAGTACAGTAGATATATATTAGATGATATAGATACATGTATAGTATACACATATATACAAAATGTAAAGTCATAGAACTCGAGATAGAAAGTGGGGTGCTTATTAAGAATGAATGTAATGAGAGTGTGCGTGTGTTGGTCGGCATAGATCCCGAACTCCTTCCGTCATTGTATGCTACATGTTCTCAAACGCGCGTGCACGCACACACAAACTGCACCTGCGGCTTTCACCCCCCTCTCATTGACAAACAGACCTGGCACAGCGGGCAGGTCCATGCCACTGCCACCCCTCTCAGCCTTCCACACTGTGCCAGAGCAGCCGACTCCCCAGCCCCCCCAGTCCCCCTAGCCCCAGCACCCAGCCCTGCCCTGCCCCCCTGCCCCTCCTCAGGGAGACGTGTGCCCCTCCACAAGCTGGATGGGAACAGGGCCTCCAGCTCTGTATGGGACAGCCATGCTTT
>CAEFZP010002662.1:0-17162 GCA_903064625.1 Mallotus villosus
ATGACCGGAGATCAAACATGCAATCGAGTTCCATCTCTCTCTCTCTCTCCTCTCTTCAGTAGGACCTTCAGCAGGTAGGCAGCAATTAGGTCCATCAACTTATAATCACCATAAGTATTCTCACCCCTTACATCACCCCAACCGTGTCAGGATATACCCTGTCATAACCACTCTAAGTTGGTGTCTTACTTACTTACAAAACCCTTTCCGCTTAACACTATTAAGTTGGTTTATTAACATGTCAGTAACACTATTAAGCGGTGGTGTCTTACATTTCAGTGTAAACACGACTAGGTGGTGTCTTACCATGTCAGTACCACTATTAAGTGGTGTAGCCAGAGTGTCTCTGAACCGGCAGCTGTCAGTCTAGATCAAAACCCTGTTTACTGGATTGGGTAGTAACCACTAGTTAACTAATTGTAAGATTAATCTCCTTAACGATGCCAGAGCGATGATAGCTTCCGTAGATAGAACAGTACGCATTCAGGAGTGTGTGCTGCGTGTCGGTCGGTGTAGTAGGGGTAATGCACGCTCATGATAATGTGGTAGTGCTGTCAGTCCTATGCTGACAGAGGTGAAGTGTGGGTGTGTGTGTGTGCGCGTGTGTGTGTGTGTGTGTGAGTGTGTGTAGATGTGAGTGTGTCTGTCTGTGATGTGTGTGAGTGTGTGAGTGTGTCGATGGTGTGAGGGGTGTGTCGTGTGTGTGTGAGTCAGGGGGCTCACTGTGAGCGCTTGCAGCTTCAGGAGAACCACTAATGGAATGCCACATTCGTCATGCACGCGCCAGTGCCACCGCCAGTCACACGCAGGCATGCACACACACACCACCACACAAACACACAGGCATTCCCACACTCACACTACAACACACGCACGACATGCACACACACACACTCACACCGTGCCACACACCACACACACACCACACACACCCTCCACTATTCAGGATCTGGAATACCTGTGTAGCCAGAGATAGTTGGTGGTGAGAGTTGCCTCGTAGCACCACTCAAGAACATTTAGACTCCTCCAGACTGTTTAAGTACTGTGAGTTTAGTTCCAGAGAGTGAGGTCTCCCCTGTCCTCAAACCTGTACGGCTACCCATGTACGTGTCTGTCTGACTCACTGCAGGACGGGGTCTCTTTCTCCTTTCTTCTGCAATCTCACTTCTCTACTCCTTCCTACTCCACCTCCTCCTCCTCTTCCTCGCATCCTCCACCTCCTCCAGCCTCCTCTCCTTCTCCACATACTACTACTACCCCTCCTTACTCTGCTCCACCTCCCCTACTCCACCCTCCTCCTCCCTTCCTGTATCCTCCTCCTACTCACCTCCTCCTCGCTCTTCACACCTCCTCCTCCTCCTCTCCTGCTCCACTTCCTCCTCCACCACTATTTCTTTTTTTAATTCTTTCATCGACTATTTATTTAGTATTTCCTTGTCCGCAGCTCTAAACTTCCTCCATTCCTCCCCTCTCTCTCTCTCTCTCTCTCTCTCTCTCTCATCGTCCCCCTCACTGTCTCCCTCACTCTTCTGTGTAGCTGAAGTGTGTGGTAGTCTGTCCCCGCCCACCCACTTCCTCCCTACTTCCTCCTTCTACCCCACCACTTCTCCGTCTCCCTCCCTCCCCTCTCTCTCAGTTGGGTCATTGTGGGACTGATGTCTCCCCCTCCCCTCTCTCTCAGTTGGGCTCATGTGGGACGATGTCTCTCTCTCTCTCTCAGTTGGGCTCATGTGGGACTGATGTCTCCCGTCTCCTCTCTCTCAGTTGGCTCATGTGGACTGATTGAGCTGGGGGGGTTTCAGCCCTCATCAAAGCCTCAGTTGTTTGAAGCAAGCAGCCACTGGGACTCCAATCTCGCCCTGCTAATGAGCTCACCTCCTCCCCCGTCGCTCTCACAACCCCCCACACTCCAGCACCTCAAGAACCGGCATCCCTGTCTCTCTCTCTCCGCTCTCGCCGCCACAGTCCCTTCACCAGGATCTGTTCCAACCCAGCCTGGCGTCTGTCTCTGTGTTACCTCTTTACCTCCCCCTCCTCACCCCCAAACACAGCCTCTCCTCCCCCCCTCAACCAGCTCCCCCTCCTACTCAACCAGCTCCTCACCCCCAAACCAACCTGCACCCCCACACACAACCCAGTGCCTCCCCCACACAACCGCCATCACCACATAGATGATACATATACTTCCCTCACTTTGCACCACACACACACACACCACACCACACACACACACACACACACACACCCAACACACACACAACGGTTTACAAACACAAATACATGCACACAGAAGAAAACTTTCCTGTCATTTGTTTCTAATAGTTCACTAGTGCAGTGCCCATTGGCGGCTCATTGCTTACTACATACAGCTCAACATGGTTGCGAAGGTGAATATTATTTATAATTGTTTCTCGCAAACTTCTCATCCAAACTATTTTGCACGTCCTCGGGTCTTGAACAATAGACCCCGTCCATTTCAACTTCATACAGTGTCGGGTTCTCCAGATAATCGCACCACAGACACACACACACACACACACACAGACAGACACACACACACACACACACACACACACACACACACACAACAGACATACACACACAACACACACACCACACACACGACACACACAGACACAGACAGACACACACAGAACACAGACAGACAGACACACACACACACACGCGCGACACAGACACACAGGCACACAGACACACACACAGACAGACACAGACACACATATACACACACAGACAGACACAGACACACACACACACACACAGACACACGGACAAAGATTCATTCCTTTAGAGTTAGATATCTCTGGGTACTAACTATCACACAATTGTAAATATCTATGTGCTATCATGCTGGCAGGGAGAGGGGGGTGTAGAGATGAAGACTGATGGCAGAGGGTGGGTGTGTGTGAAGACTGAAGGGCAGTCAGGAAGCCTAGTGTCCACATGTGTCTAATTCACCCCAGACTAGTACACTTCCTCTTGTACCTCCTTTCCTTTCCACCTCATCTCCTCCCTCCTCTCCTCTCCTCTCTCTCTTCTCCTCTCTCCTCCTCTCTGCTCTTCTCCTCCTCTGCTCTCCTCTTCTCCTCCTCTCCTCTTCTCCTCCTCTCCTCTTCTCCTCCTCTCCTCTGCTCTTCTCTTCCCTCCTCTTCTCCTCCTCTCCTCTCCTCTCCTCTTCTCCTCCTCTCCTCTTCTCTTCCTCTCCTCTGCTCTTCTCTTCCTCTCCTCTGCCTCTTCTCCTCCTCTTCTCTCCTCTTCCTCCTCCTCTCCTCTTCTCCTCCTCTCCTCTCTCCTCCTCTCCTCTGCTCTTCTCCTTCTCCTCCTCTCCTCCCTTGCTCTTCTCTTCCTCTCCTCTGCTCTCTCCTCCTCTGCTCTCCTCCTCTCCTCTTCTCCTCCTCTCCTCTGCTCTTCTCCTCCTCTCCTCTGCTCGTCTCCTCCTCTCCTCTGCTCGTCTCCTCCTCTCTCTTCTCTTCTCCGGGAGGAGGAAGGAGAGAGAGTTCTGGTTTGGTGGCTGTGTTGGACGAGAGCCTCTGAAGGGCTCACTGATGGAGTGAGCAGAGAGGGAACACAGATCTCATTGGACGAGAGCCTCAGGAGGTCTCACAGATCTCAGCACGTCGGACTGGTCTGGCACTGACAGCAGGATGTGTTGACTTCTGCCCCTGAGGTTTACATCCTTTCCTCCTCCATTAGGATCTGAGTCAACTAGAGGAGGAGAGGGGAGAGGAGGGGAGGACAGATGGGCAGGAGAGGAGGTGGGGGAGGAGAGGAGGGGAGAAAGAGATGGGCAGGAGAGGAGGTGGGGAGGAGAAGAGGGGAGGAGAGATGGGCAGGAGAGGAGCTGGGGAGGAGAAGAGGGGAGGAGAGATGGGCAGGAGAGGAGCTGGGGAGGAGAAGAGAGGAGGGGAGGAGAGATGGGCAGGAGAGGAGAAGTGGACTGAGACACCAACAACACCCCCAGCCCCCAGCCCCCAGCCTCAGTCCCCAGCCTCAGTCCCCAGCCTCAGCCCCCAGCCTCACCCCCAGCCCCCAGCCTCAGTCCCCAGCCTCAGCCCCCAGCCTCACCCCCAGCCCCCAGCCTCAGCCCCCAGCCTCACCCCCAGCCTCAGTCCCCAGCCTCAGCCCCCAGCCTCACCCCCAGCCCCCAGCCTCAGTCCCCAGCATGGAGGAGGGCCAGTTGGAGCAGATTAGAGACCTCTGAGGGTGTTTAGTCTCCAGGTCTAGACAGACTGAGTGGGTCAGAACCAGGACCCCACAACACCAAACTAGCCTGCTAGCCTGTCCTTTCATTTAGATGTACACAGTAGAATATGGAGTGTAGAGTGTGTAACATAGAATGCAGTGTATACAATATAGAATGTATAGAGTTTAGAGTGTTGAATCCTAGAACTGAGAATATAGAATATAGAATGGAGAAGCTTAGAATGCAGAGGTTTTTTCTTACCCAGAAGAGATGTAGTGACCAGGCTTGATAGCTAGGTGTTAATAACATTAGAGTACTTATAGACAGATAGACAGGGGGAAGGAGGGATGAGAGGGAAAAAGAACAGACAGAGAGGCCTGGTTTGTACAAACCTCGACACACCGAGATCGACATCAAGTGTGACAGGAGCTGGCGCCATCTACTGGTCACGCGATGTAGTGCTGCTGTAAATAACACACACAGACACACACACGCAATACACACCTACACACAAATACACGCATACCCCAACCAGAGATGGCCAAAGTACACACATCCTTCACTTAAGTAGAAGTACAGACACTGTTTAAAAAGACTTGAAGTACTGCCTACACTTTTTCACTTTGAAGTAAAGTATGGGTTCTGACATATACTGAAGTAAAAGGTAGCCATTGCTACTACCTGTTGGACCTCACATCATATTAATACATATGCACACACAGTGAAAGTAGAGGAGAGGGAAGGAGAGCCTAAACCAGAGTAAAGCAGAGCACAATATCGTATTGTAGAGTCCTCATTAAATGTCCATGAATGATGCAAACTTTTTTGTATTGTAAGTGTTTTTGTTTTTTCACTACACAGTGAAAGGAGAGGAGGAGAGAGGAGTGGGGAGAGGAGGAGAGAGGAGTGGGGAGAGGAGGAGAGAGGAGTGGGGAGAGGAGGAGAGAGGAGTGGGGAGAGGAGGAGAGAGGAGTGGGGAGAGGAGGAGAGAGGAGTGGGGGAGAGGAGGAGAGAGGAGTGGGGAGATGAGAGAGAGGAGTGGGGAGAGCGGAGAGAGGCGTGGGGAGATGAGGAGAGAGGCGGGGGAGAGGAGGAGAGAGGAGTGGGGAGAGGAGAACTGAGAAGCCTCAAAATAGCGAACAATAGATTACACTAGAGTCCTCATCAAGTACTCATGAATAATGGAGAAATAAAAACTGGGGTAAACTTTTTTCCGAAAAAAAACAAGCTTTCCCCCCCCAAAAAAAAATTTAAAATTGAAAATGATTTTCAACCTTTCAAAACCTTTTTGTTTTCCACATGTGAAGTGAAAGGAGGAGAGGAGGAGAGGATGAGAGGGGAAGGAGAGGATGAGAGGAGGAGGAGAGGGGAAGGAGGATGAGAGGAGGAAGAGAGGGGAAGACTAGAGCAGAGTACAGTACAGTAGAGTAGTCCTCATCAAGTACTCATCAATGATGCAAACGTTCTTTTTTAAACACAGCCTTTCGAAAATATTGTTTCAACCTTTCAAAACCTTTTTTTCAAAACGTTATTACATTTCTTTTTAAAACCTTTTACATTTTTTAATTAGAAACTTTGAACACATGACACAAAAGTTTTTTTTCAAGGCCTTCTGCCTGTCACCATGGTAGCTTCGTAGACTATCTCACGTTTATTGCGCGTGACAGCCAGGAATCGAAAAAAAGGCGCGCAAAATAAATTATATTGATCATGCCACCAATTACAGATTCAAACTAAAGTGACAAGCCTGTCTTTAAAATGTCAAAGTATATAGTTGTCATAAAAATAATTTGTGAAGAAAAGTACTGATACCAGAACGTTTTATTTAAGTACAGTGACAATGTCACATCCCAGCCAACTCCCTAGGTCATGTCTTGGTTCTGTGTGTGTAGCCTACTCGATCACCTCTCCTTGTTTCAGTGTGTCCTACCCTGCCTGTGATTGACCTCCCCAGCCCTGATTGGCAGCACCGGTTTTCAATCTAGCCCCAGTGTATTTAGCCCTTGTGTTTCAATGTCTCATTGCTAGTTTGTCTTTGTACCTCATGTCAGTCTCTGCCAGTAAAAAACCTTTTTCGTGAATACTCTGAGTCGTGCGTTTGAGTCCACCACCTATCGTTGTTACAGACAAAGTATTGTACTTCCTTACTTCTCACCTGTTACCCCAACACACACTAACACAATGTCTCCAAATATATAAACGGGTAGTTTGAGCAGAGTTGGATTCTTATCTTCACTGTCACACAGCTAACGCACTCTCAATGATGCTATTGTACACACAACACACTGCTCCGCCCATAGCAAACAGGACAAGCTAAACAACATTATCTTTCCGAGACTGTTGAACTACACCACAGAGCAATAGTCTGTTCTTCAAGGTTGCAAAGCACTAACATAAATCTGGTGCTCTTTCACGGACAGTGAAGGAATACGTTTGAATGTAATAGTATGAAGCAATTTCCCATTTTAAATTAGGCCTAATTGTCTTAAACTAAATAGTTTTAAAAAATATGTTATTTCCAAAAAATAAATAGGCTACATATAATTTTCTATAATTTGAAAAACAAAAAATACAAACAAATTCACCCACTAAAGTGATGGTTTAACTATTGCTAATCACAGCGTTGCATTGAGTTAAACGTCAAGCTGGGCAGTGTCGTGTTACTCAAAGATTAAACAAATACTGGCGAGCTGGCTTCCCTGCGCCTAAACCGAGACTGTGTACACCATACACAAGTTAACCAGGTCGGTTAAAACTCGGGGTCATTCATCTAACTTTTTCTCACGCTTAAACAAAGACGTTTTCTTATGGAGATCCCGAATCCGCCGATCTGTCACTGAATGTTAAACGCGGGAGTCGCGCGCACTGGCTGTCTGCCCTACATTCTGTTAGCATAGCATCTGTTAGCAGCGCATGAAGCGCATTCAAGCCTTATTGGTTAAAAACACAACGCATCGTTTCTTGACCAATGGCGGATCATGTGTCCTTTTCGCATCCAGACTCCTCCTTCGTGTGTACCGACTACCGACCCCCTCCGCTCCCGTGATGCCAACGTCTGAATCCCCGAACCCACTGGACAGCGTGTCTGCCAAGTGACGTGCACGAAGAGAATAAGAAATAAAGCTATGTATTTATATTAAAGCAAAACGTTGGATTGGATCGATTAACCGGCAAGGGTCTCATGCACAAAAATGTAAGCAAGAAAATTGTATTGGGGATTTGATATCGCAATGAGCATTAACAAATGCAATACAACGTCAGTGTTTGCATCGCTAGCTGGCGTAGCCTGCTATATTGTTGTCATACTAACAGTCTCAGCGCAATATACCGGCTACTTAGTGATCCATTTGAGATATTTTACCATTCGATAGGCTACGTATAAGCTAATACCAAGTAATGCCCACATGATCAAGCCATGTGTATGTTTTTCAGATCATAACTTGCCACCGTTGAATGATGTACAGCGACGGAACGGCAGCAACAGACCGATAATTCTGAGGCGATAATCCATATGGTCACCGGAATGACGACGATGATGAGGGTAGCGATGAAGGTTTCGTGTCTGCCCGCGGCTGTCTGTCTGCTGTGTGGTAAGTGTCCCGGTTACCTCGTCGGGCAGTAGAGAGACTCTTAATCCCGTCTGGCGCCCAGGCTCAGTTCTTCTGGCTCGGATTCGTCGCTTAGTTCTGCTCTGCGGCACATGGATCTAATATAACTTGTGTTGAGATAAGCGTTTTTACATCGTTTTTACAGTTTGAACTTTTACATGGACACAGCATAAATCTCTTATTAGTCGTGTCCTGATATCTAAAGTTATAAGGTTAACTTTATTATCATACAAGGGGACATTCATCAGAATCAGAATGGGTTTTTATTACCATGACTACGTTTTCACAGACACGGAATTTACTGTGGCAGGAAGATGCATATAATAAACATATACGGATCTTAATTAAAAAACAGTTGAATGTATATGTGGTCATCATACACATCTATCTGCTCTATTGGCTCCGAATGGAAAATGTAATTGACTCCATAGATAACTTATTGGTTTTGTTAATGACATTGTAGGCCGCTACGCTGACCGTATATCGTCTCACCCTGTTGCATGGGCCGTAGGCTAGGTATCAGTCCAGGCACCATGTTAATTACGGCCTGATCCGCTTAAAGCCTCATAACCGCTCCCGTGTCATCAACAATAGAAGGGCTGTGAGCGCCCATTATTTTTACTTCTCGTACAGGGAGTGTCAAACGTACATTTCAGGTATATCTGGTTGTGTTGGGAAGCGATGAAGATGTGGTGTAAAACCTCGACTTCACACACGGGCGACACGTTCGGTCCCGTCGGTTGTGTAACCGGCGTCTTGTTCATACGGGTCAGCATCCTTATTTTAAGGAACTTGACGTTAAGGAAGTTTAGTGCTTCTGTGCCGTGATATGAAAAAGGTATTTTTCAGTCCTAATCGTGGAAAGAGAAGTATCCCTTTCCTCAGCCGGAGGCTAAATATGTGTATCGATGTTGAAATAGCTATTGTCTCTCTGGCCTTCAAATAACTAAACCATGTATTACTATGAGGAAGTGGTCAGCTTTTACATGACACACACACACACACACACAAACTTTGCACACTCTGTGTGTGTGTGTGTGTGTGTGTGTGTGTTGGGTATGTGTGTGTGTGTGTGTGTGGTGTGTGTGTGTGTGTGTTGGGTGTGTGTGTGTGTGTGTTGGGTATGTGTGTGTGTGTGTGTGTGTGTGTGTGTGTTGGGTGTGTGTGTGTGTGTGTTGGGTATGTGTGTGTGTGTGTGTGTGTGTTGGGTATGTGTGTGTGTGTGTGTGTGTGTGTGTGTGCGTGCCAGGCAGTAGGGTAGAGATCCAGCAGGATATGGATCCTGTGTAGAGCAGGCTCAGTATCGACCTGTATGTTTAGAACATGAGAGACTGACATGACCCATGTTCCCATGTCACTCTCGTCTCTCTCTCTCTCCCTCTGTCTCTCTCTCTATCCCCCTCCTCCCTTCTCTCTCTCTATCTTTCCCCTTCGCTCTCTCTCTCTCTCGTCTCCCTCGTGTCTCTCTCTCTATCCCCCCTCCTCCCTTCTCTCTCTCTCTCTCTCTCTCTCTCTCCTCTCTCTCTCTCTCTCTCTCTCTCTCCTCTCTCTCTCTCTTTCCCTCTGTCTCTCTCTCTACCCCCCCTCCTCCCTTCTCTCTCTCTGTCTTTCCCCCCCTATACTCCTTCCTCTCCCTCCCCCCTCCCCAGTGCTCCAGTCAGCAGTGTGTCGGGAGGTCTCCCTCCCCCCCGGGCCCCTGTACCGTGTGGCAGGGTTCCCCCTCTCCCTGCCCTGCGCTGTCTCAGGCTACGAGGGCCCCAGGACGCAGGACTTTGAGTGGTTCCTGTATCGCGAGGACGCGGCCGGGAGGCAGATGGGCGTGGTCTCCACCCGGGACGAGGGCTTCCCCTACGCCCCTTCCAGGGGCGGGTGCGTGCGGGGGAGGTGAAGGTGGAGCGGGACGCGGGGAACAGGGCCAGGCTGGTGCTGCAGCGTTTGAGGGTGGAGGACCAGGGGAGGTATGAGTGTTACACCCCCAGCACCGACGCCAAGTACCTGGGCAACTACAGCGCCTCCGTCACTGTCAAAGGTACCAGATACTTCCAGATGAGTAGCCTGCTACTGTGGGTGTTCTCTCTCTCTCTCTCCAGCTCTCTCTCCAGCTCTCTCTCTCTCTCTCTCTCTCTCTCTCTCTCTCTCTCTCTCAGCTCTCTCTCCAGCTCTCTCTCTCTCTCTCTCTCTCTCTCTCTCTATCTCTCTCCAGCTCTCTCTCTCTATCTCTCTCTCGCTCTCTCTCTATCTCTATCTCTCTCTCTCTCTATCTCTCTCTCTCTATCTCTCCAGCTCTCTCTCTCTCTCGCTCTCTGTCTCTCTCTCTCTCTCCAGCTCTCTCTCTTCTCTCTCTCTCTCTCTCTCTCCAGCTCTCTCTCTCTCTCGCTCTCTCTCTCTATCTCTCTCTCCAGCTCTCTATCTCTCTCTCTCTCGTCTCTCTCTCTCTCTCAGCTCTCTCTCCAGCTCTCTCTCTCTTCATCTTTCTATCTCTCTCTCTGCTCATCTCTCTCTCTCACTCTCTCCATCTCTCTCTCTCTCTCAACCTCTCTCTCCCTCCCTGGTATCAGTAGCTGTCCTGCTGTGTAGTGTCTCTGAGGTAACCCTGCTGCCAGTCCTGTCTGCTGCAGCAGTTTACTCAGCTTCTGATGCTGCAAACCCACTAAATCCTCTTCATCCTGCTCAGAGCTGGCCGCTCAGGGCTCTGGGTGTTTAAACTGTCCTGCTTTCATCTCTCCCGCTTGGCTCTCACTGCAGGGCTTTTACAGACTGGCTGGCCAGGGCGCTATGCTGCTGCAGTTTTGTGTCATACCACATCCTCTGAAAATGTCAACACAGGTCTTACACAGGAATTGCATTGACATGGCATGAGAACGTAGTGTTAGAACTAATCTGTCTGTCTCTCTGATCTGTCTCTCTCTCTGACTTGTCTCTCTCTTTGACCTGTTTGTCTCTCTGACCTGTCTGTCTCTCTGACCTGTCTGTCTCTCTGACCTGTCTCTCTCTCTGACCTGTCTCACTCTCTGACCTGTCTGTCTCTCAGACCTGTCTCTCTCGCTGACCTGTCTGTCTCTCTGACTGTCTCTCTCTCTGACCTGTCTCACTCGCTGACCTGTCTCTCTCTCTGACCTGTCTGTCTCTCTGACCTGTCTCACTCTCTGACCTGTCTCTCTGACCTGTCTGTCTCTCTGACCTGTCTGTCTCTCTGACCTGTCTCACTCTTGACATGTCTGTCTCTCTGACCGGTCTGTCTCTCTGACCCGTCTCTCTCTCTGACCTGTCTCACTCTCTGACCTGTCTCATTCTCTGACCTGTCTCTCTCTCTGACCTGTCTCTCTCTCTGACCTGTCTCTCTCTCTGACCCTGTCTCACTCTCTGACCTGTCTCACTCTCTGACCTGTCTCTCTCTCTGACCTGTCTGTCTCTCTGACCTGTCTGTCTCTCTGACCTGTCTCTCTCTCTGACCTGTCTCACTCTCTGACCTGTCTCACTCTCTGACTGTCTGTCTCTCTAACCTGTTTGTCTCTCTGACCTGTCTCTCTCTCTGACCTGTCTGTCTCTCTGACCTGTCTCTCTCTCTGTGTCCTGCAGTGATCCCAGACACTCTCCAGATCAGCTACTCCGCTCCCTGACTGGCCAGCCCGTTCCGGAGGGGGCGGAGCTACAGCTCACCTGCTCGGCCGGCGTCCAATCGGTGTGCAGCACACCCACGTGTCCGTGACGTTTGGCGTGCGGGGCGGGCGGGGGCCGCGGGGGGGGCAGGGGCAGGCGTGAGGGAGGTGATCGCTGTGGATAAGGAGTTGGCGGTGAGGCCGGGGGAAGGCTACGCCAGCGCTACGAGGCCGGAGAGATCTCGCTGGAGAAGAGGGGCTTGGAGGCCGGGCGCCACGCGTACGTGATGAAGATGAGGGCCGTGGCCCCGGAGGATTCTGGAACGTTCTACTGCGAGGCGGCACAGTGGATCCTGGACCCTGTGGGACGCTGGGAGAAGATCGCACAGAGGACGCTGGACATCGGGAACCTCACCGTGCTGCCCCTAGGTCAGTTTCCACCCCCTAGGTCAGTCTCCACCCCCTAGGTCAGTCTCCACCCCCTAGGTATCTCAGAGTCAAGGAACGCTCCGTGGTTACCAGGGTTACCAGTCTCTGTATCTCAGAGTCAAGGAACGCTCCGTGGTTACCAGGGGTTACCAGTCTCTGTATCTCAGAGTCAAGGAACGCTCCGTGGTTACCAGGGTTACCAGTCTCTATCTCAGAGTCAAGGAACGCTCCGTGGTTACCAGGGTTACCAGTCTCTCTATCTCAGAGTCAATGAACGCTCCGTGGTTACCAGGGTTACCAGTCTCTGTATCTCAGAGTCAAGGAGAGCCAGAGCCAGGCACAGTGCTGCTGCCAGAGATGTTGTCATAGTTACAGCGCCGTGGCAGATGTTGGTGCCGGCTGTAGTCCTCATGGAGGAGATAAAGAGTGATTGTAGTCTCTGTTTGGAGTGGGGCGTTATCTGAGCAGACTTCTCAAGGCCTAATTATGCTTCTGCGTTTTTCGAAAAAACGCAGAGGAGGGAACGCCCTCGTCTCCGTGGAACGCCCTCTGCGTGCTCTCCGTCAGCCCTCGGAGAGCTTTTGACGGATTGACGTGCACCTCCTGAATTTTCTAACTATCCGTCGAAATTACGCAGAGCGACGGAGAGCGACGGAGACCCCCTTGGCTGTGATTGGTCCGTATTAAGAAGTCAGGGGCGGTGTTGCCGCTATGGGTTGCCGTGACCAACAAGACCAGGGGTGGGGAACGTCCGACCTGCAGGCCATATGCAGCCCGAAAAATAATTTGGTCCAGCCCGCCATGACATTGCAGGCACCATATTATTAGGTGCATTATTCGTTGGCAGCAGCACTATTTTAATATGTGAAAGAGGACCGTGGAGGCGCTCAGCGTCGCGTTCTTGCAAATCAAGCCCCAATCATACGTTGTTGGTTTGGGCTAAACCCGGAATGTTTACAACGTCTGGCTCCGCGCCTGATTAACACTCGGATCGATAAGCAGTCTCTAAAATGGTAGCAGTATAAAAACATATACGATCCCTTTCCGTAATCATAATAACCCCCCAGAAATGTTCACTGCACACCCAGTCAAAGCAGGCTGCCCTTCCAGCTAGCATCACAAACATCACCAAAGAGAAGCAGTTTTTACAATTCATATCAGCTAAACAGTAGCCTACATGTAAATCGGCATTTGAATTCAAATGTGACGAGAAATGGGCAGTGTGTAGTCGCTGAAACAGTGCTTTTTATTGATGAGAAACGGTTCATTTCTAAATTCGCTCCGAGTTTTCGATAACCTACAGCCAGCATCGCAGTGCAGCGCCACCTACTCTTCTGGCGGTGAATTGTTTTCAGCACCCACAGCCTACGGAGAACTATAAAACGAAGTCTATCCGTGTGTATCCGTGCGTATCCGTGAGCCCGCCCACCCGAAAACGGAGACGCAGAAGCATATTGAGGCCTTCAGAAGAGCCGTCTGGTGACTCTGGGTCTGTCTCTGCTGGATAGAACAGTGTCTGTGTGTGATCCCAGTGTCTGTGTGTGATCCAATAATATCAGTGCATAAGTGCTCCATAGCACATTTAGGGCTGTGGAGCTGAAAGCTGACTAGTTTTCGTTTTTTTAATAAAACCTGTTTCCTGTGTCTCCCGTCTCTCCTCCACTCTCCTCTCCAGCCAAGTCTCTGGAGGTGACCTCCAGCCCCACAGGAGAGGTGACCCTCCAGACCGGCTCTCCCCTCACCCTGACCTGCGAGGTGGGGGGGCTGCCAGAGGGGGGGCGTTCAGCCCTGCTGGTGCAGTGGATGAAGCGGGGGTCTGGAGGGTCCGGGGAGGTGGAGGTGGCTCGCAGCGGCCCAGACGGGGTGGTGAGCTGGGGGGAGGAGGGCCGGGGGGGAGGGGGCTCCATGGAGCAGGAGGGAGAGGGGAGGTACGCGCTGCGCCTGTTCTCCGCCCGCCCGGGGGACTCGGGGGTGTACGTGTGCTCCGTCAGCGTGTTCGCCGGCGGACAGGCGGGACGTCCCGCCATCACGAGAAGGTCAGAGGGCGTCACCGTCAACCTCAAGACCAAAGGTACGACCCTGACCCCTGACCTCTACCCTAACCTCTACCCTAACCCTGACCTCTACCCTGACCTCTACCCTGACCTCTACCCTGACCTCTACCCTGACCTCTACCCTGACCTCTACCCTGACCTCTACCCTAACCCTGACCTCTACCCTGACCTCTACCCTGACCTCTACCCTGACCTCTACCCTAACCCTGACCTCTACCCTGACCTCTACCCTGACCTCTACCCTGACCTCTACCCTAACCTCTACCCTGACCTCTACCCTAACCTCTACCCTGACCTCTACCCTGACCTCTACACCTGACCTCTACCCTGACCTCTACCCTACCCTGACCTCTACCCTGACCTCTACCCTGACCTCTACCCTAACCCTAACCTCTATATATAACCCGAACCCGAACACAGGCCTGTTACATCTGACATGTTATTCGTTTAGCAGACTCTTTTATCGACACACGTGTGCATAGTGCATTTAGAAGTGAAGCAGTCGGGGGATATGTTGATGATGTGCGTGTGTGTGCGTGTGTGTGTGTGTGTGGTGTGTGTGTGTGTGCGTGTACGTGCGTGTGTGGTGTGTGTGCGTGTGTGTGCGCGTGTGCGTGTGTGTGTGTGTGTGCGTCTGTGCGCGCGTGTGTGTGTGTGTGTGTGCGTGAGTGTGTGTGTGTGTGTGTGCGTGTGTGTGTGTGTGTGCGTGTGCGCTCACAGAGGTGCTGGTGTCGGCGGGGGCGGAGCTAGCCCGCGGGCCGCTGCTGAAGCGAGGCAGCACCGTCACGCTGCTGTGCAACGTCTCCGTGGTAACCACCGGGCCCCGCCCAGGTGGAGGTGAGCTGGCTGCGGGCGGCGCTCCCGGAGCCCGTGACATCATCATCCGGAGACGAGGAGGAGGCGGGAACGCTACTCGCCGCGCTGAGCTACGACGGCCTGGCGCGTTCCTACGGTAACGGCAGCGTGGCGAGCGTGGAGCGCATGGCGGCGGGATGCTACCGGCTGAGGATCCACGCGGCCGAGCCGGAGGACCAGGGACGGTACCGGTGTCAGGCGGAGGTCTGGGGGCAGGACCCCCACGGAGGCTGGTACAACACCGGGGCCAAGGCCCGCTCAGCCAGCGTCAGGGTGTACCTGTATGCCCGGGGTGAGCACTGATTCTGGATCTCTCTCTGTCTCTCTCTCTCTGGATCTCTCTCTCTCTGTCTCTCTGGCTCTCTCTCTCTCTCGATCTCTCTCTGGCTCTCTCTCTCTGGATCTCTCTCTGGATCTCTCTCTGGCTCTCTCTCTCTGGATCTCTCTCTCGATCTCTCTCTGGCTCTCTCTCTCTGGATCTCTCTCTCGATCTCTCTCTGTCTCTGGCTCTCTCTCTCTGGATCTCTCTCTCGATCTCTCTCTGGCTCTCTGGCTCTAAGCTTGCAGCCTTACTGAAATGTCAAATATCTACAGGAGCAACATCACTGTGCTCATGTGGAGATCACACAGTTTAACTCTCTCCGTCTCTCCCTCCCCCCCCTCCCTCCTCCAGCGGCGGACCTCCTCCTCATCCCGCTGGTCGTCGGCGTGTCCCTCTGCCCTGTTTGTGGGCATACTCATCATCGCCACGGTAACCTGCTGCTTCATGAAACGGTTGGGCAGGCAACGCTCTCCTAAGTAAGAGAAAGTCCCGTCTCTCCCAGCATGCCTCAGCCACCAATCAGGCGCCAGGGTGTGGCGTGAAACAGGAAGTCATGGTGGAAGCTGTGAGGCGTCAGATACTGGATCAGCTGACCTGTGGGGAACTGCTGTGGTTCTGCTGCACCTGGAAACACACCTGTCCACACCTGGACCAACACCTGGACTAACACCTGGAACAACACCTGGACTAACACCTGGACCAACACCTGGAACAACAACTGGACCAACACCTGGACCAACACCTGGAACAACACCTGGACCAACAACTGGACCAACACCTGGACCAACACCTGGACCAACACCTGGAACAACACCTGGACCAACACCTGGACCAACAACTGGACCAACACCTGGACCAACACCTGGACCAACACCTGGACCAACACCTGGTCACACCTGTCCACACCTGTCCAGGTCACACAAACACAACTCTCAGACATCATGGTACCAAACTGTTCTCTCTCCCCAACCCCAACGATATAAATACAGTACATGTGTATACTGTATATGTGTATATATATTCTCCTACCTATGTGACAGGTGTTTGTCTTATCCCTGTTATGGACGTGAAGTTGTCCTCCACCTGAGTAGGATCTAGAAGGAGGTGAAGAATGTTTCTTTCCCCGTCACCTCTCACCTGGCAGGTAGTCTCTCGCAGCCTGCAGAGCGTGTTAGCTGGTTACGTGTGCTTCAGATCTGTGTCATGTTCTGCACTGATGAGTTAATGCAACGCATGTTTACAAACAGCCCTCTTGCACTGCCAATTGCCTCTGCTGCCACACACACACTCACTCACACACGCACACACACACCTCCAAAGTACATCTGAGAGGTTGTGTAAGAACAGGGATCTCTCCTTTCTGCAGAAGAGTTTCAGGGAGCCAGCTGTATCCTTCCCAGACACCTCCCCTCCCCTGCTCTCCCCACACCCCTCCCCTCCCCTGGCCCTCCCCACACCCCCTCACCTTCCCTGCCCACCCCTCCATGTAGCACTTTGCCCTTCATGAATCTGAGCCTGGTCTCTCTCCTCCAGCTGGTCTCTCCTCCAGCTGGTCTCTCCTCCAGCCCCTCACATTCCTGGGCGAGCTGGTTTTTCTCTCAGCGTGCTCCACATGACCCTGGGGCAGGGTCTGGCAGCAGTGCATGCTGGGTAATCCCTGTGGTAATGCCGGCTCATTGCAGCACTGAGCCCCCCTCCCCCACACTCAGCCTGCCTAGAGCTTCTAGTTAATACTTCCCTGTTCTCCTGTGGAGGCAACCCCAGCTATTTAAATTGTTTGCTGTTTTTTATGTTGTCGTTTTTTTTCCAGTGTCCCAGTACCATTTGTTTGCACTGTTGAGATACAGAACTAATGTCTGTCTTCTTCTGTGGTTTTTGGAAGGTGTTCTGGTACTGTTTCTTATATGAATTGTTTACTGATTTGATATGACCACTTCTTTGTAATTTTGGGGTAGGGAATTTGAAACCCCTTGACATGCACACACATTTATGGCTCATGTATTTGTTCTGTTGTTATGGTGCTTTGGCATTGCTGCCGTTCAAACAAAAACAATAAACCGCTCCCGATTTAAAAAGAAATATGTCCAACTG
>CAEFZP010002663.1:0-17500 GCA_903064625.1 Mallotus villosus
TGGACCTGCTTAGAACCAGCCTTCCCTTCCTCTCTCCCCCCTGCCTCCTGTCTTCCCCTCCCCCCCTATCTGGTAAAGAGTTATCTGCTTACCTCTCTCCGCCCCTTTCCCCCTCTCTCCTCTCCCCCCTTCCTTCCCTCTCCCCCCCTGCCTCCCCTCTCTCCCCCCTTCCTCCCTCTCTCCCCCCTGCCTCCCTGTCTCAGCTGGTGCGTGCCCGTCTGACACTGCGCTGCGCGCTCCCTACGCTGAGAAGCGTCTGCGCATCTCCACAGCCCAGCGTGGTGCGCGCCCCGGGAGGAGGCCGCCCTGAAGGTAGCCAGGAGACCTCATGAGGAGCGCAGGAGGTACAGCAGGAGTGAGAGGATCAAGGAGGTGATGAGGGCCAGGAACCCCCCTCCGCCGGCCACCGCAGCGCTGATAGGTAACACACCACACACACACACCACACAGAGACACACACACATTAGGACACAGACACACAAGAGACTATATCATGTTTCAGCTGTAGTAGATTCCTTCTTTGAAACTGCAACGGTTTTTACTGGTTATCTTCTGCTGAACACTTTTTTACTTTCTTCTCTTATCCATCCTCTCCTCCCTCTCTCTCCTCTCCTCTCCTCATTCCTCTCCCCTCCCCTCCTCCCCTCCCTCCCCTCCCCCTCTCCTCTCCCTCCCCTCCCCTCCCCTCCCCTCCTCTCCTCTCCCTCCCTCCTCTCCTCTTCTCCTCTTCTCCTCTCCTCTCTCTCCTCTCCTCACCCTTCCCCTCCCCCCCCTCCCCTCCCCCCCTCCCCTCCTCTCCTCTCCCCCTCCCCTCCCGCCTCCCCTCCCCTCCCCTCCTCTCCTCCCCTCCCCTCCCCTCCCCTCCCCTCCCCTCCCCTCCCCCCCGCTCCCTCCTCTCCTCCCCTCCCCTCCCCTCCCCTCCCCTCCCCTCCCCTCCTCTCCTCTCTCCCTCCCTCCTCGTCCTCTCCTGGTCCCCTCCCTCCTCTCCTCTCCTCTCCCCTCCCCTCTCCCCTCCCCTCCCTCCTCCTCTCCTCCTCCGTCTCCCTCCTCGTCCTCTCCTCCTCTCCTCTCTCCTCTGCCTCCTCCATCCTTTCCTCTCTCCCTCCCCCTCTCCTCATCCTCCTCTCCTCTCCTCACCCTCCCCTCCTCATCCCTTTCTCCCCTCCATCTCCTCTTCCTCTCCTGCTCCCTCCGCGCCTCCTCCTCTCCTCTCCTCTCCTCTCCTCCGCTCCTCCCCTCCCCTCCCCTCCCCTCCCCTCCTCGTCCTCTCTCTCCTCCCCTCGTGCCTCCCCTCGTCCTCCCATTCCCCTGCCCCCTCCCCTCCCCTCCCCTCACACCTCCCCTCCCCTCCCCTCCTCTCCCTGCTCCCTCTCCTCTCCTCTGCCTCCCCTCCCGCTCGGTCCCTCCCTCCCCTCCCCTCCTCCCGCCGCGTCCCCTCCCACCTCCCCTCCCCCTCCGTCTCCGCCCCCTCATCCCTCGTCCCTCGACCTGCCCCATCCCCCTCTCTCCTCCATCGGCCCCGGTGCGGTCCCTCGCTCCGGCTCCCCTCCTCTCCTCTTCCTCTCGGCTCTACCTCGGCCCTCCCCTCCCCTCCGCGCCATCCCCTCCTCTCCCTCTCCTCGCCCTCGGCCCTTTCCCGCTCCTCTCCTCTCCTCAGCCGGGTCCCTCTCCCTCCTCTCCCTCTCTCATCCTCTCTCTCCGTCCCCGTCGCCCTCCCCCTCCTCTCTCTCCTCTCCCCTCCTCTGCCTCTCCCGTCTCCTCTCCCTCCCCTCTCATCCGTTCTTCCAGCACTATCCAGTCGGCTCTCCTTCCATCCACCCGTTTCTCGACGCAACTCTGAACAGAATCACGTTCAGCAACACTTGTTCCATGGCCCCACCAAGCCCACGGCCCAGCCCGCTGCCCGGCTCACCGCCCCAGTAGATTCACCAGTGCAACCCAACCCCACCCCGCTGAGCCCACCAGGGTGACACCAAGCCAGAGAGCCACACTCAGAACAGCCCACTCAAAGTACTTACTGAATTAACTCACACCCAGAGTGACACCAACCCAGACAGCCAGAATGAAAACAAGCACACCCAAGCAAACCCCAACATCCAACCAGGTGAGTCTGAGAGAGGATAAAATCGTCTACACACATTTTTCAGATCAAGAGGTTCAGAAGTCAGAGGTTCAGATCCCGCTATGTACTTCAAAGTGGATAAAATGTAACTACTTACATTATTCTACTAATGCTGCGTTCACACCAAACGCGTTTGGGGCGAAGGGGCGGTCACTCTTGCATACAAAGTCAATGCACAGATGCGATGGACGCGAATGCTTCTAGCGCGGCGCGAACGATACGTTTGGCGCGGCGCGAAAGACACGAAATTCGCACCGCCACTCATCGCTTGAGTGAATATATTCATCTCTACGCGAAAACTTCGCGTGACGCTTTGAAGCGAAAGCCAATCACGACGTTGACAGATTCACAGATGCTGAATAAAAACGGCGTAGGCTAATAAAAATAAGCCGCTTGTTTTTAAACCTCTTTTCCAACTGTTGTTGTCCAACTGTTTTCCAACTACAAATAGCCCTCCCCTCACGCGGCGCGAATACGTTCAACGCGCCGCATTCACCCCTGGGGCGCATTCACCCCCGCGGTGATTTACACGCGTTTCGCGCGGAGCAACGCAAATTTTCGCGTTTGGTGTGAACGCAGCATAAGTGTCCATGCCAGTGTCCTGTAGTCCTGCTGTGCTGCAGTGTCTGTAGTAACATGCTGTGTCCAGCAGGGGCACAGAGGGGGCTGTGAGGAGACAATCAGCTCTGCTGAGAAACTGGACATGGACAACGGTGAGCTAGTCCTCTCCCCTTTCTCCTCTCTCCTCATCCTCTCCTCCTCCTCTCCTGTCCTCCTCCTCTCCTGTCTCCTCCTCATCTCCTCTCCTGTCCTCCTCCCTCCTCTCCTGTCCGCCTCTTCCTCTCTTCCCTCTCCTCCTCTCCTACCCTTCCTCCTCTTCTACTCTACACTCTGACACCAATTACTGCCAATCTAAAGGTTTAAAAATCACTGCTGTCTGAACCTGTCTGTCCTCTCACCCCCCTCACCCCCCCCTCACCCTCCCGTCACTCACCCCTCACCCCCCTCACCCCCCTCACCCTCCTCACCCCCCTCACCCTCCTGTCACTCACCCTCACCCCCCTCACCCCCACTCTCTCTCTCTCCTCTCTCCACAGGAAACACCATAGACATCAATGACAACAGGTAAGCCTCACCACAACCACCACCCCCCCACTCCCAGTCTACACCAACCAGGAAATGACAAGCCTGGACGGTGCAGTTGTAAAACCGCTTGTCCCCGTAGCGCTTTGATTGCTCTGGTTGGTTGTGCCATTACTGTCAGATGTGGCACACTAACCTTTCTCCTTTCTCTCGCTCTCTCTGCGCTCTCTCCCCTCCTCTTTTTCTCCCCCTCTCCTCTTTCTCTCATCGCTCTCACCTCTCCTGTCTCTTTTCTCTCTCCCCCACCTCTCTTCTTTCTCTCACTGTCTCTGCCCACTCCCTCACCCCTCACCTCTCCTCTCCCCCCTCTCTCTCCCTCACCCTCACCCCCCACCTCTCCTCTCCCTATTCCTCCTTCCTCTCTCTCTCTTTACTCTCCCTCTCTCTCGCTCGTCCCTCTCCTCTTCCCCTCTCCTCTCTCCCTCCTCTCCCCCGCTCTCACTCCCTCACCCCTCACCCCGCCCCTCTTCCTCCTCCCTTCTCTCGTTCCCCTTTCTCCCTCACCACCTCTCCCCCTCTCCCCTCTCTCTCCCTCTCCTCTCCCCCTCTCTCTCCCTCCCTCACCCCCACCTCTCACCCCTCTCTCTCAGCGTCACTCTCGCCCCTCTCGCTTCGGCTCTCTCTCCCTCAGCACCCACTCTCCTCTCCCCCTCTGTCTCTCCCTCTCCTCTCCCCCTCTCATCTGTCCCTCACCCCCCACCTCTCCCCCACGTCCTTGCTGCTGCTGTTGACCTCACCAACGACGATGATGATGACGGTTCCCTCCCAGCGTGTCTCTCAGCATGACCTCTGTGACCTCTGTGACCTCTGTGACCTCTGCGACCTCCAGACGTGACGCGCAGCTCTGCGACAGTCAGGATCCCGTCCAGCGTTACGTCCAATCAGAGGCCAGGGCCAGCTAATGAGCCCCACTCTCCAGGTAGGGCTGGTCGCCTTGACGACAGCAGCTCTCTCCTCTCTGGCGAGCTGTTCACTGACACGGGTCGAAGAGGGTAGTGCGCTTTGATGATGATGATGATGAGCGATGATGATAGTGATGATGCTCTCTCTCATCTCTCTCTCCCCTCCCACGCTCTCTCGATACTCCCTCTCTCTCTCCCTCATGAGCATCTATATCTCGCTCTAGCTCTCGATATCATCTACTACTCGTCTCTCTCTCTCGCTCATCTACTCTCTCACTCTCACCTCTCCCTCTCACTCTCCCTCTCCCTCTCCCTCTCCCTCTCTCTCCCTCTCCCTCTCCCTCTCCCTCTCCCTCTCCCTCTCCCTCTCCCTCTCTCTCTAGGTTCCAACGTCTCCTTTGTAAATCTGCATGCAGCTGATCATCGTTGTTCCCCCTCCTATCTCCTCACGCCCTCCTCCCCCCCATCTTCCCAATCCCTCCCCCCCATACCTCCCTCCCCCCCCCTCCCCTCTGATTAAAGGAGGGAGAGAGGGAGAGGAGGGTGCAGTACTAGGTTTAACCACTAGGGATAGAGAGGGTGCAGTATTAGGATTAACCACTAGAGGCAGATATGCTGCAGTACCGTGTTTAACCACTAAAGGCAGATATACTGCAGTACTGTGTTTAACCACTAGAGGCAGATATGCTGCAGTACTGTGTTTAACCACTAGAGGCAGATATGCTGCAGTAGTGTTTAACCACTAGAGGTATACTGCAGTACTGTGTTTAACCACTAGAGGCAGATATGCTGCAGTACTGTGTTTAACCACTAGAGGCAGATATACTGCAGTACTGTGTTTAACCACTAGAGGTATACTGCAGTACTGTGTTTAACCACTAGAGGTATACTGCAGTACTGTGTTTAACCACTAGAGGCAGATATGATGCAGTACTGTGTTTAACCACTAGAGGCAGATATACTGCAGTACTGTGTTTAACCACTAGAGGCAGATATACTGCAGGACTGTTTGTATTAGCAGCAAGCACTGAACAGGGGGAAGAGTTACCATTGTAATGGCTGAGAAAATGTGCCATTTTATTCATTCCAGAGAGTAAAAAAAAACAATAATCATAGTCCTCTCATTCTGGACAGACAAGGGCAGATAAGTAAAAAAAAAGAAATAATTTAGTAATTGTGTAGCAACTATTTTTATACAGTTAGGTTTCATAAAATGTATGCGTTTCATCATTTTGGGGTATTATTATTTATTTAATTTATGGCTGTAGATGTTGTTATTATTGAATATACTGATGCATCTGTTTTAAGTTGTAAACACTATGCTAAATATGAACAAATACTGGTTTGTTGTTGATTCCATTGCTGAATGCTTATCTGCAGTATAAACCGTGTAGTGAGGAGTGTCTGCATGTGTCCCAGTGAGTCATAGATGGTGTCTGTCACCTTCTCCTTCCACTACACAAGATTAGGAATGGATTTATGCTTCAGGGACTTTGACACAGCTACAGATGCACACGCACACACACACACACTGTCACACACACACTGTCACACACACACTGTCACACACACACACAGTCACACTCCTTCTCAATTGATCTCCTGATCAACCAATCAGGATGAGGGGGTTTGAGGCTACGTGTGTGTGTGTGTGTGTGTGTGTGTTTTAGATATGTGTGTGTGTGTGTTTTAGATATGTGTGTGTGTTTGAGATATGTGTGTGTGTGTGTGTGTGTGTTTTAGATGTGTGTGTGTGTGTGTGTCTAGCAGGCACTTGCTGAATTGATGACCCCTTTAGACAAACCACTCTTTACAGAGCAGTGAGACAGGGTCAAAGCAGAGAGACTGTTACAGAGCAGAGAGACAGGTAGAGACCAGACAGGTGGAGAGCAGAGAGACAGGTGGAGAGCAGAGAGACAGGTGGAGAGCAGAGAGACAGGTGGAGAGCAGAAAGACAGGTGGAGAGCAGAGAGACAGGTGGAGAGCAGAGAGACAGGTGGAGAGCAGAGAGACAGGTGGAGAGCAGAGAGACAGGTGGAGAGCAGAGAGACAGGTGGAGAGCAGAGAGACAGGTGGAGAGCAGAGAGACAGGTGGAGAGCAGAGAGACAGGTGGAGAGCAGAGAGACAGGTGGAGAGCAGAGAGACAGGTAGACAGGTGGAGAGCAGAGAGACAGGTGGAGAGCAGAGAGACAGGTGGAGAGCAGAGAGACAGGTGGAGAGCAGAGAGACAGGTGGAGAGCAGAGAGACAGGTGGAGAGCAGAGAGACAGGTGGAGAGTAGAGAGACAGGTGGAAAGCAGGGAGACAGGTGGAGAGCAGAGAGACAGGTGGAGAGCAGAGAGACAGGTGGAGAGCAGAGAGACAGGTGGAGAGCAGAGAGACAGGTGGAGAGCAGAGAGACAGGTGGAGAGTAGAGAGACAGGTGGAAAGCAGAGAGACAGGTGGAGAGTAGAGAGACAGGTGGAAAGCAGAGAGACAGGTGGAGAGCAGAGAGACAGGTGGAGAGCAGAGAGACAGGTGGAGAGCAGAGAGACAGGTGGAGAGCAGAGAGACAGGTGGAGAGTAGAGAGACAGGTGGAAAGCAGAGAGACAGGTGGAGAGTAGAGAGACAGGTGGAAAGCAGAGAGACAGGTGGAGAGCAGAGAGACAGGCGGTCAGAACAGAGAGACAGGTGGTCAAGAGTGAAACATTATGCACTTATTAAACTTTATTTCCAACCCCCTTTTTAACTGCTGTTAAATGTGTATAACTAGAAAGCGTCTATTAAAGCCTGACCCTAGATCAGTTTGAGTCTCTGTACGTTTTTATAAAGTTATGAACTTGGTTACAGCTCGTGCTGCATATCAGAGTCTGTGTTTACAAAGAGTCGTAAAACGGCAGGAAGGATATCTCATCAGCTTCCTCATTCGTAGAACAGGTTACCTTCACTTAATACTATTCTTCTAACTACTCCATACACTTCAATCTAACCTGGCTTGTTTCACTAGAGTCAGCCGCATTGCACTCTGGGTAATGGTATAATGTGACATGTTTTGAAATGATGATGTAATAAGTATGTCTGTCTGTCTCGTGTGAGCCTGGCTAGTCAGAACTCTGTCCGATAAAAGACCAGAAGAAGAAGCAGACTGAAGACCACCCGGCTGGTGGAACGACATGTGTTGAGTTGTTAGTCTGTTTGTCGTGTGTGTTTGTTTACACTGTGTGACGTCTGCATGCAGTTCACGAGCCAGCAGCCAGTCTGCATCTGAGAACATTATCTACTGAAACACTATCTAATAAAACATGATCTAATAAAACATCATCGAAATAAAGATGATTGTGACATCACTAATGTGTTCTTCTTCTCTGACTCGTTTTTTTAACATTCTAATCAGTTACCATGGCAAAAGCAAACGTACACACATCCTTCACTCAAGTAGAAGTATGGATACTGGTAGAAGTTGAAGTACTGACTACACATTTTCACTCAATTTAAATTAAATAAGTATGGGCTCTGACATATATTTAGTAAAAAAGTAGCAATTCCCGCTGGACCTCACAACATATTAAAATGTCAACGTTTTCCCCCCCCCAAAAAATCAACCTTTCAAAACCTTTTTGTGAAACCTTTTTTATAAAATATCTTTCTAGTTGCCTTCTGCCTAGCTTACACTGGACCAGAGAGATACTGGATAGAACAGAGAGAGATCAGAGAGAGATCAGAGAGATACTGGATAGAACAGAGAGAGATCAGAGAGAGATCAGAGAGATACTGGATAGAACACAGAGAGATCAGAGAGATACTGGATAGAACAGAGAGAGATCAGAGAGATACTGGATAGAACAGAGAGAGATCAGAGAGATACTGGATAGAACAGAGAGAGACCAGAGAGATACTGGATAGAACAGAGAGAGACCAGAGAGAGACTGGATAGAACAGAGAGAGACCAGAGAGATACTGGATAGAACAGAGAGACCAGAGAGATACTGGATAGAACAGAGAGAGACCAGAGAGATACTGGATAGAACAGAGAGAGACCAGAGAGATACTGGATAGAACAGAGAGACCAGAGAGATACTGGATAGAACAGAGAGAGACCAGAGATATACTGGATAGAACAGAGAGAGACCAGAGATATACTGGATAGAACAGAGAGAGAACAGAGAGATACTGGATAGAACAGAGAGACCAGAGAGATACTGGATGGAACAGAGAGAGACCAGAGAGATACTGGATAGAACAGAGAGAGACCAGAGAGAGACCAGAGAGATACTGGATAGAACAGAGAGAGACCAGAGAGATACTGGATAGAACAGAGAGAGACCAGAGAGAGACCAGAGAGATACTGGATAGAACAGAGAGACCAGAGAGATACTGGATAGAACAGAGAGAGACCAGAGATATACTGGATAGAACAGAGAGAGACCAGAGATATACTGGATAGAACAGAGAGACCAGAGAGATACTGGATAGAACAGAGAGAGACCAGAGAGATACTGGATAGAACAGAGAGACCAGAGAGATACTGGATGGAACAGAGAGAGACCAGAGAGATACTGGATAGAACAGAGAGAGACCAGAGAGAGACCAGAGAGATACTGGATAGAACAGAGAGAGACCAGAGATATACTGGATAGAACAGAGAGAGACCAGAGAGATACTGGATAAAACAGAGAGACCAGAGAGATACTGGATGGAACAGAGAGAGACCAGAGAGATACTGGATAGAACAGAGAGAGACCAGAGAGAGACCAGAGAGATACTGGATAGAACAGAGAGAGACCAGAGAGATACTGGATAGAACAGAGAGAGAACAGAGAGATACTGGATAGAACAGAGAGACCAGAGAGATACTGGATGGAACAGAGAGAGACCAGAGAGATAATGGATAGAACAGAGAGAGACCAGAGAGAGACCAGAGAGATACTGGATAGAACAGAGAGAGACCAGAGAGATACTGGATAGAACAGAGAGACCAGAGAGATACTGGATGGAACAGAGAGAGACCAGAGAGATACTGGATAGAACAGAGAGAGAACAGAGAGAGACCAGAGAGATACTGGATAGAACAGAGAGAGACCAGAGAGATACTGGATAGAACAGAGAGACCAGAGAGAGACCAGAGAGATACTGGATAGAACAGAGAGACCAGAGAGATACTGGATAGAACAGAGAGAGACCAGAGAGAGACCAGAGAGATACTGGATAGAACAGAGAGACCAGAGAGATACTGGATAGAACAGAGAGAGACCAGAGAGAGACCAGAGAGATACTGGATAGAACAGAGAGAGAGGAGCTAGCAGCATCATAGAGCCCAGAGCCAAACAGGGCAAAGATCAACCTCTGTTCTGAGGTAAGAGAAGGACAGAGTTCACTAGTACATACACACACACACACACACACACACACACAGTACACACACACACACACAGTACTTGAACTGTTGTCTCAGTCACACACTTCCATCCACTCCAGGACAACACAGAGGAACAAACAGCTGCTCTTAGACCAAACAACTGTCTGCTGAACGCCTGTTTAAGAACCAAACAACTGTCTGTTTACATCTTTCTAAGGACCAAACAGCTGCTTGAGGACCAAACAGCAGCTGAACATTTACCACCTGTTTGCTGCCTGCCTACAAAACTGGACAACTGTTTCCTGCCTGTTTCCCGAATATTTACCGCTTGTTTTCTGCCTGTCTGAAGAACTGGACAACTGCTTGTTTCCTGCCTGTTGTCTGCGTTCTATACAGCCTGTCTGTCTGTCTGTCTGCTGCGGTGAGAGGAGGACCAGGGCCCAGGACACAGTGAGTACAACAGCCTGACCACACAGAGAGAGACCCAAACACAGACCCCCCCTGGAGCTCTGGCTGCACACCTGCACACCTGACTAGCTACACACCTGCACACCTGACTAGCTACACACCTGCACACCTGACTAGCTACACACCTGCACACCTGACTAGCTACATACCTGCACACCTGACTAGCTATACACCTGCACACCTGACTAGCTACACACCTGCACACCTGACTAGCTACATACCTGCACACCTGACTAGCTATACACCTGCACACCTGACTAGCTACACACCTGCACACCTGACTAGCTACACACCTGCACACCTGACTAGCTATACACCTGCACACCTGACTAGCTACACACCTGCACACCTGACTAGCTATACACCTGCACACCTGACTAGCTACACACCTGCACACCTGACTAGCTACACACTGCTGGAGGGGAAGCACTTAGGGTACATGACCTACCACTTAAGCAACACCCACAGTAACAGTATTTTAGGTACGTAGGAATTGCTATGTATTTACATTTAGTCATTTTAGCAGACGCTCTTATCCAGAGCGATCTACAGTGAGTACAGGGTAGTAAGTAAGATGAAGTGCCTTGCCCAAGGACACAACGTCCTTCGCACGGCTGGGAATTTGAACCGGCAACCTTCTGATCAATAGCCCGATAGATTAGAGCAAGAGAAGGAGAGAAAGAGAACAGGAGAAAGAGAGAGAGCTAGAAGGAGCGAGAGAACAGGAGAAAGAGTGAGAGAACGGGAGAAAGACAGAGAGATGGAGAGAAAGAGAGAGCTAGAAGGAGCGTGAGAACAAGAGAAAGAGAACAAGAGAAAAAGAGAGAGAGAACAGGAGAAAGAGAGAGAAATGGAGAGAAAGAGAGAGAGATGGAGAGAAAGAGAGAGCTAGAAGGAGCGAGAGAACAAGAGAAAGAGAACAAGAGAAAAAGAGAGAGAGAACAGGAGAAAGAGAGAGAGAACAAGAGAAAGACAGAGAGAGAACGGGAGAAAGAGAGAGAGAGAACGGGAGAAAGAGAGAGAGAACAGGAGAAAGAGAGAGAGATAGCAAAAGATTAAATAAAGAAACAAACACGCATTCTGTGTAATTACGCAATCCTGATCTATGGAGTCAGAAGGTGAACAACCCCGATCAGCTCTCTGTTCCATCACACCTCTCTGGGACAAAACAACATGTTTTCCACGAGTCGGGCTCCCTCTCATCAGCTGCTGGTCATCTCCTATAGATCATAACATCTAGATCTCATCTCCTATAGATCAGAACATCTAGATATCATCTCCAGGTCCCCCCCCCAACTGGGTCACTAGCGGTCATTCTTCTATCTGCTCTGCTGTATCCTACACATCCTACACATCCATATCTGCTCCTTATCTGTCCTGCCCTGACTTCTGAAGGCGGATGGAAGATTAGCATGTGTTTACATTGTGTGGAGTTACCTACAGTAACCTCTGGTCATTCACCCTAACCCTGTTTAACCTACAGTAACCTGAGGTCTTTCAGTCTACACCTGTAACCTATAGTAACCTGAGGTCTTTCAGTCTACACCTGTAACCTATAGTAACCTGAGGTCTTTCAGTCTACACCTGTAACCTATAGTAACCTGAGGTCTTTCAGTCTACACCTGTAACCTATAGTAACCTGAGGTCTTTCAGTCTAAACCTGTAACCTATAGTAACCTGAGGTCTTTCAGTCTAAACCTGTAGTAACCTACAGTAACCTGAGGTCTTTCAGTCTAAACCTGTAACCTATAGTAACCTGAGGTCTATCAGTCTACACCTGTAACCTATAGTAACCTGAGGTCTTTCAGTCTACACCTGCAACCTATAGTAACCTGAGGTCTTTCAGTCTAAACCTGTAGTAACCTATAGTAACCTGAGGTCTTTCAGTCTACACCTGTAGTAACCTATAGTAACCTGAGGTCTTTCAGTCTACACCTGTAGTAACCTATAGTAACCTGAGGTCTTTCAGTCTACACCTGTAGTAACCTAAAGTAACCTCCGGGGGTTCACCCTAGCTGGGGGCTCCAGTCATCTCCAGGGTAACTACTCACCTAGGAAACCAGGTGAACATGAGAGCTCATGTTTATTTGGTCTAGACGACACTTCTGACCATCCTCCCATTCAGACAGATTTCCGTCTGACCTGTATAGGGTCCAGCCAATCACAACTGTTTATCTGACATGGGGCGGGTTTGATACGATGACTTAACACTAAGGTTAACCCTAAGTTAATTAAACTTATACTCCCTCCTTCTTCCTCTCTCTCAGGCTGGTGTGTGCGTGACTGCGGTGCTGACCACACCATCGACCAATCAGCTTCCCTGGCGTCGCCATGGCCACAACGGGCACAGCCAATGGGCTGCACCACAGACACAGCAGCCAGAGCCTGCCGTCCAATGAGATCAGCAGCCAAGGTGAGCCAATCAGGAGCCTGTCTGCTGAGTGTGTGAGGTGCATCAATGTTGAAGGGAGTAACCAGAGGGGTGTGTGTGTGTGTGTGGTGTGGGGGGGGGTGGAGTCAGATGGCTGAGCGGTTAGGGAATCAGACTATCAATCAGAAGGTTGCAGGTTCGATTCCCGGCCGTGCAAATTATGTTGTGTCCTAGGGCAAGACACTTCACCCTACTTGCCTCGGGGGGAATGTCCCTGTACTTACTGTAAGTCGCTCTGGATAAGAGCGTCTGCTAAATGACTAAATGTAAATGTGTGTCACCCTGCAGATGGTCAAGAGCATCTGAGACAGTTGAGGAAGCATGTGGAGGTACAGTACACACACACACACACACACACACACCAACACACACCAACACACAAACACACACACACCAACCAACACACACCTCCACCACTGTAATCTCCCTGTCTGAGCACCATACCCCCACCCATGCTAGAAGGTGAAGGCTGAGGTGCTGGAGCAGGTGCATGGGCAGCTGGGAGACCTCCTGGACAAGGTCCTGACCCACTCCATCCAGACGTTCACCCAGAAGGAGCTACCCAGCGCCTCAGACGCCAAGCCCACATACAACCACAACTCCAGGTAAACAACAACAACAGCAGCAGCACACAACAGCAGTACACAAAGACTACAACTCAAGGATGAGATCAGGATGCTGAGGTTAGATATTCTGGATGGTAAACGATCCCCACAACCCTAGCCTCAATCCCAAACCGGCCACAGCTGGCAGAAACGCCTAGTTTGTATTACTCACCGGTAACAAGCGGCGAGTTGAAAGTTGATGTCCTTAATTTGTTGGTCAACTTCGGTGAAGATAACGTCGAGAGAAGATCAGCGTGTCTTCTATAAAACACGAAATACTAGGCCTAATATTTACCTAGTGCTAGTTAGCTGGTTATTAGCTATCAGCTAACTATGTGTAGAAAATGTCAGTACAGTAGTGAAACGAATTAAATACCAGAATTTCACACAGTTGACGTTAAGGGTGACGTTGCTAGGCTAATTAGTCTACTTCTGTAGGCCTACTAGCTAGCTAGCTAGTTACGGGCGGTTGCATCCGCTTCAGATTTGTGGATATTCCACCTAGTCAAAGTTTTCCTCCATCTTGTAATTAAAGTGGTCAAAATTTAAGTTGTCTGATGAGGTATGGTGGATAGAGAAGTTTTTGTAAAAAAAAAGGCTGCCTGAAATCACCTTGATAAAATATGATTTGCCTTAAGTAATCATATATTTATTCACATCATAAAAATCCCCTAGTTCTCCTCTTCAATATGGTGTAAACAGTTAAGGTGTATGATTTAATATGAAAATTCATAAAATATAATTTTTTATTTTAAGTTCGAATATGCAGTAGCACTTCCGCATATTGCATAAACCAGGTCAACAACTTCCAGTAACTAGCAGTTACATTAGTTCTCTCACGCAAAATGCCGGGTTTTACAAGAAGTTTGGGGGATCTTCCCAAAATTACAATTAACGATGTACATAGGATTTTATGTTGCTACCCTTAAAGCAAGAGGGAAAATGTTTTCAAATTGTAAGTTTTGAGCTACATTGGTTAAGAGAGCAATAGCTAAGGGTCAACCTGTTCTGGTTATATAAAGTCACGTTTATTCACCCCAAGTTCTAGACATGGCCTATTTTTTCCCTGGAAATATTTAACACTGTCTTGTGCATACAGCCAATTACACCTGTTACAGCACTGTAGCTACAACATGCATCACAAAACACCTTGTTTGTGTTTCGGGTTGTTCTAAATGTGTGTGTTCCTGACAGATCCCACAAAATGGAGGATGGAAAGGTGTTTGTTGCGAGACAGTCAATTCTAGAGTAAGTGTGTATAAGTATGTGTATCAGTGTGTGTACGGAAAAAAAAATCAGAAGGTGTGCCTCAAAAAACCACTTGTTTTTAAACAATGTTTCCCCGTGTGTGTTTCTGTGTGTGTTGTGTGTACATGTTTACGTGTGTGTGTCTGTGTATCTATGTGTGTGTGTCTCCAGCGAGCTGTTTGAGATCAGCCACATCAGGACCATCTACCACGTGTTCATAGCAGCGATGTTCCTCTTCATCTTCAGCACACTAGCGGTGGACTACATCGACCAGGGCAGGTGTGTGTGTGTGTGTGTGTGTGTGAGTGTACCTGGGCGATCCTCTAACTTTTAACTTTTGTTTGACGATTAAATCATACAACCCCAACTGTGCCCCTCTTCCTCCCTCATCCTCTCCCCTCTTCCTCCCTCCTCCCTCGTCCTCCCCCTCTCCCTTCTTCTCCCTCTTCCTCCCCACTGTTTCCTCCTCCCTCCCCCTCTCTTCCTCCCTCCCCCCCCTCTCCCTTCCCCCCTCCCCCCTCTCCCTCCCCCCTCCATCTCCCCCCCCCAGGCTGGTGCTTGAGTTCGACCTGCTGTTCTATGCCTTCGGGAAGCTGCCCACAGTGCTGTGCTCCTGGCTGCTGATGTTCATCTACACCCTGGTTGTCCCTTACCAAGCCCTGGTGCTCTGGGGGGTCAGCTTCCACGGCTGCCCCTCCAAGCTGGCCGTGTCCCTGGGCGCGGGCCTGACCCTGGCCGCCCTGCAGGGAGCCGTGCTGGGGGTCTTCCCCATCTACGTGGTCTTACACTACCAGCTGCCCCCGGCCTCCAGGTTCATCGTCATACTGGAGCAGGTGTGTGTCTGTGTGTGTGTGTGTGTGTGTCTGTGTGTGTGTGTGTCTGTGTGTGTGTGTCTGTGTGTCTGTGTGTCTGTGTGTGTGTGTGTGTGTCTGTGTGTGTGTGTGTGTGTGTGTGTGTGTGTGTCTGTGTCTGTGTCTGTGTGTGTGTGTGTGTGTGTGTGTGTGTGTGTTGTGCGAGTGTGTAGAGTTTAGCTAGCCCAGCTGAGCAGATGTTGAGATAAGAACAGTCACACCAGCCCGCAGATGTCCTCCCTGTCCATGACCAGAATTGACCATTTGGCTGAACCTCTGACTGAACTGGTTATCTGGGAACCACATGTTTTGGCAGCTCCAAAGAGAGCATGGTGACATGAACCCTGGAACCCTGGACACCACAGTCAGATGCTCCACACACTGAGCTCATCTACCACACTGAGCTCATCTACTGAGCTGTACCATGTGACCTGTGGAATGTGAAAATGCAGCACTGATTGAACTCTTGACTCTTCCCTCTCTCAGATCCGCTTCCTGATGAAGAGTTACTCCTTCATCAGGGAGAACGTTCCGCTGGTCCTGAGGAACCCGCCCAAAGAGGGTGAGGGAACATCTGGGAACATCTGGGCTGGTCTCACTACAGCAGAACACTCAGTTCTCCACCCAGTCCAAGAACAGACTTCTGAACCTCTAGTAGGGCTGAAATCTGTCTGAACCTCTAGTAGGGCTGAAATCTGGGAAGTTAGATTTATTTGTGTTCTGGCAGCTTGATGAGAAACAGGATTCAAAGTGTTGTTTTTTTTTGACTTGAAGTGTTTTGGAAAGGTTATCTTGTGTCACTCCAGTCAGTTCCAACCTGGTACCAACCTGGCTGACTGGCTAGCTGGCTGGCTGACTAACTCAGTGATGGGCTAGCTAGTTTGTCAGCTGGCTAACTAGCTGGCTGACTGACTGGCAGGTTAACTGCTGGCTGACTGACTGGCTGTTGTCTTGGTTTGCAGGAGAAGTTATCCGGTTCCCCACGTTCTCCAGCTATCTCTACTTCCTGTTCTGCCCAACGCTGATCTACAGAGAATCCTACCCCCAGGTAACCACAGAACCAGCAGAGCTAGTGTAACCCAGGTAACCACAGAACCAGGAGCGCTAGTGTAACCTAGCTGAACCAGGAGAGGTAGTGTAACCAGCTGAACCAGGAGAGCTAGTGTAACCCAGCTCTACACTCACTCCTCAGTATGAACTCACTTCTTCTTACCGCTCTCCCCCCCTCCTCCTCACCTTCCCTCCCTCCTTACCACCGCTCTCCCCCCCCTCCTCCAGGAACCCCTATATCAGGTGGAATTATGTTGGTGTGACCTTTGCCAAGGTAAGACTGGACCTGAGGGTGAGTGGAGGGTGTGTGGGTGGAGGATGTGTGGGTGAGGATGTGTGGGTGGAGGGTGGAGGATGTGTGGGTGGAGGGTGTGTGGGTGGAGGATGTGTGGGTGGAGGGTGTGTGGGTGGAGGATGTGTGGGTGAGGGTGGAGGATGTGTGGGTGGAGGGTGGTGTGGTGTGGAGGATGTGTGGGTGGAGGGTGAGGATGTGTGGGTGGAGGGTGTGTGGGTGGCGGATTGTGTGGGTGCGGGTGGAGGCTGTGTGTGGTGGGTGTGTGGGTGGAGGATGTGTGGGTGGACGCTGTGTGGGTGGATGGTGTGTGGGTGGACGATGTGTGGGTGGCTGGTGTGTGGGTGGCAGATGTGTGGGTGGAGGGTGTGTGGGTGGAGGTGTGTGGGTGGAGGATGTGTGGGTGGAGGTGTGTTGGTGGAGGGTGTGTGGGTGTACGACTGTTTGGTGTTGGCTTGTGTGTGGTGGCAGATGTTTGGGTGGCGGGTGTGTGGCTGGAGGGCGGCGGGTGGAGGGGTGTGTGGGTGGCGGGTGTGTTGGGTGGCGCTGTGTGGGTGTAGGGTGTGTGGGTGGCAGCTGTGTGGGTGGCGGGTGTGTGGGTGCGGTGTGTGGGTGGCCGCTGTGTGGGTGTCGGTGTGTTGGGTGAGGGTGTGTGGGTGGTGGGTGTGTGGATGGAGGGTGGAGGGTCATAGTGTTTACCAGCTATGTAGTGCTATGTGCGGTTGTTACCCTGAGGACAGCATGTAGTAACAATACAGAGTGTGTTTTATCAGTGTGGACTCAGACCACGTGGGGCTTGTTGTTTCACCCCCTCTCTCCAGTCCTCTCACTCTCTCTTATTCTCTCTTTCTCTTTCTTCTTTCTTCTCCCCTCTACCTCTCTCTCTCTCCTCTCTCTCCAGTCCTCTCCCTCTCTCTTATTCTCTCTTTCTTTCTTTCTTCTCCCCTCTACCTCTCCTCTCTCTCTCTCTACCTCTCTCTCTCTACCTCTCTCTCTTCTCCCCTCTACCTCTCTCTCTCTCTCTCTCTCTACCTCTCTCTCTCTACCTCTCT
>CAEFZP010002663.1:22500-31083 GCA_903064625.1 Mallotus villosus
TGACTAAATGTAAATGTAAAATATATCGAGTAGAGAGACTTGTTAAGCTCCAGGCAACAGTCCCCATCCTGCACTGAGGTCGTGTGCTTGTTTGTAAATGTGCCAATCGTGAATCAACCTTGTCTTAGCCTGTTTGTTCATAACTATGTTTTTCTTATGAATTCAATCAAAAACTAGCATCTCGGAGATCGCACATGGGGTGTGGAGACAGTAGTATGTGTAAATGTGTCGCTTGTTAACAGAATGTGTCAATAAAATGAACAAATTAAAGAAAGTTTCTATATCACAGTCCAGTCGGCCCCTCAAAACTCAAACATGAACAGCTGTCTCGAGAAAGAAACGACCAATCAGCTCTCAGAGTCAAACGTCTGCTTTAAAGAAACGACCAATCAGCTCTCAGAGTCAAACGTCTGCTTTAAAGAAACGACCAATCAGCTCTCAGTCAAACGTCTGCTTTATTTAGGGGAACAGACTCCATCACCTGCTGTCCTCCTTCAATGTTGCTTCTACTCAGGACTACCTGGCTGAGAAGGTCATTCATCCTGAAGGAGAGAGGTGTGGCATAAACCATAGATATATATAAATACTAGATGTATATATATGTATATTTATATATATCTATGGCATAAACAGCCAGCTGAGCAATCATGCATACAACCATTCAACCAGCATTCATATATACCATAGGTCCTGCACGTTTTAGATGTTTCCCTGCTCCAACACACCTGATTCAAATGAATGGGTGAGGTCATTATCTAGTTATGCAGAAGCCTGTTAACGACCATTCATTTGAATCAGGTGTGTTGGAGCAGGGAAACATCTAAAACGTGCAGGACAGGGGGTCCCTGAGGACCAGGGCTGAAGACCTCTGATATATACAGTATCCTTAAGAGCAGGGTTCTCCAATCCTGGTCCTCGAGGGCCGCTGTCCTGCATGTTTTAGATGTTTCCCTGCTCCAGCACACCTGATTCAAATGAATGGTCGTTATCAAGCTCTGTGGAAGCCGGGTAATGACCATTCGTTTGAATCAGGTGTGCTGGAGCAGGGAAACATCTAAAACATGCAGGACGGCGGCCCTCGAGGACCAGGATTGGAGAACCCTGCTTAAGAGTGTGCTGTTGTGTTGGGTGCAGTTCCACACCTGTCCTGCAGGGCGTGCAGTGCGTTGATCCTGCTCCTGTTCACGTCCATCTCCAGCATGCGAGGAAGACTGCAGGTGTAGCTGGACCTGGGGGGGAACTTTCTGTCCAGCGGGTTCACCTGCCACAGCGTCGGGGTCCGACACATACTCATGTTCCTATTGGGTCATAAAGGAAGTAGGAGTCGAGTGTTCTAGAGTGTTTGAACCTAGAACATTCTGAGGTGCGAGTGTTCCGAGGTGTGATTTTATTTCATTTAGATCCCACTCCTTGGTTCTAGAACCGGCGCATCAGTTCTAGAATGCACACCTTGGTTGTCTTATGCTGTGTTCACGACAAACGTAACGCAAATAGCACGAATTTGCGTCATTTGCGCAAATTCGCGTGTTTGCACTGACTTTACATGTAACTGCGTTCAGTGTGAACACAGCATTAGAGTGATCAAGCAGAGGACTCTCACCTGACACCGTATCTGGCCTCAGAGAATCCCACAGTCTGTGGGCGTGGCCTCTCAGGTAGGGGGTAGTCTGGGGGCGGGGCCGGGCTGCAGGTGTGTCCAGGGGGCGGAGCCTGTCTGCAGGTGTGTCCCGGGGCGAAGCGACCATCGCAGCTTCCTGGGGACCAGGGCCAGGATGGGGCGGGGCAGCGGAGAGCTCTCACAGGGGCCGGGCGCGGCCAGGTGAAGCCCGTGCTCCTCCCTCACCTGCCCCAACAACAGTCACAGGTGTCAGACGGGACAACTCAGTCTCTCAGGTCACACTGAAATACAAACATAATTTGTCTCCGCCAACATTCCATTTATACATTCTCCGCATTTTCCATCCTTGACGCTGTAGGGGAGGAGAGGAGGGGAGAGGGGAGGAGAGGATGGGGAGAGTGGAGGAGAGGAGGGGAGAGGGGAGGAGAGGAGAGGAGAGGAGAGGAGGGTGAGAGTGGAGCCCAGGAATGACACGAGAGGGTTCTATCTGATATGAAAGACAGGTCACACCTGTTTCCCCCCAGGTGTGACCTCCTCCTCCCTGAAGGTGTTCTCACCTGGCTGAGCACCTGGAGCAGGTGAGCTAACCAGGATCTGCGGTCCAGGTCGACCCACGCCTGCCTGGCAGAGCCCAGCCTGGCCACGCCCGCCTCACACCCCTCCAGCCCACGCAGGTAAACATACAGCTCTCTGATCGCACCTCCGTCATTCAGGGCCCGCGCCTCCAGCAGCCGAGCATTCAGGGTGTTTCTGTACAGTATAATATAGCATTATAATAGAGTAAAGTGGAGTGTAAGAGTAGAGTATAATAGAGTAGAGTAAAGTGGAGTATGATAGAGTAGATTAGAATTCAACAGAATAAAACGTTATTGTTCATCCACCTGACAGACAGCAGGTCCCGGTGCCTGATGAACCTGTGCAGGAGACACCCTAGCCTCCTCTCCACCGCCGTGAGGCTCTGCACGATGACATCCTCCACCAGGTCACGGACAGGAAGCGAGATGTTGCCCAGGACGACGGCCCGCTGAAGCAGCTCCAGGTTGGTCCTCTGGGCCTTCACGTCCACGACCAGCTTCATGCCGTCGCTGCAGCTCTGCGGGGCTCTCCCCTCATGCCTCCCCCCAGCGAGGTGCCCCGTACGGCCCGAGCCTGCCCCCCGAGCCTGCCCCCGCCTCAGGGCCTGACCTGGTCCCCATGGAGGGAGCCTCTTTCTGGGGTGCGTTGGAGAGGGTCGATCGGGACTTCCAGGTTCTTCTCTTCTCCCTCTCCTCCGTTCCCTCCGTGCCTTCGTCCGGGGATGAGGGCGGGGACTGGGATGAGGGCGGGGCCTGGGGTTTCATATCTGTCTGTGTCTTGTGCGTCTTCGCTTGAGTCTTCTCGTGGGTCTGTGCGAGGCTCGTTGGCGGTTTGCCGGTGTCCCTGCTGGCATCCTTCCTGGCATCCTTGCTGGCATCCTTGCTGGCATCCTTGCTGGCATCCTTGCTCGCATCCTTCCTAGCATCCTTTCTGGCGTCCTTTCTGGCATCCTTCCTGGCATCTTCCCTTGCGTCTCCAAGCGTGGCGTCGTCGCTGGCGTCTCCCAGCATGTCTTCAGAGGCTTCAGGGAACCTGTCCAAGCGGTGTGAAGCGTCTGGACCGGGCGGGTCGTCCACGAGGGTCTGGCCTGGAGACCTGCTGGGGATCTCTAGTTTCTTCATCAGGCCTCCTGGAGACCTGCCGGGGATCCTTAAGATGTCCTTGGGGACGTGGGCGAAGCCTTCGACCTCCTTCTCCTCCTCCGAGGTCTCAGCCTCGGCTGGCTCCACAGGTCCCAGGACCACCGCTGGTTCTAACTCTGGAATCACGGTCGTGGGAGAATCTCTATGCTCCCTGACAGGGAACAGCTGCTCCTCCAGCTTGCTGATCTTTGCTGTTTTCTCCTGCAGCTGGGCCTTCATCCTGGTCATTTCCTGACGGTCCCTGGCTGCCAGAGCCTCTGCTTGGGCCTGGTGGGACTGGGCCTCCCTGGTGCGCTCCTGGAAGGCCTCGTTCAGCTCCTGCATACCTACCTGTCAGGGAATCACAACTCATAGTTTAAACCAAAATCATAACAACGAAATAATAAATAATGACAGTTTGCATTATTAGTAATAAACATCACAATTATAAAATTGCATTAATAATAATCAATTATAGTAAGAACAGCAACTCAATATCTGGTTGTTTTTTTATAATATCACAGGAGATTCATGTGTTTCAGACATTTCTATCAGTTCAGAGTTCACACCCCCTGACCCTTGACCCCCCGACCCCTGACCCCTGACCCTTGACCCCCCGACCCCTGACCCCCCGACCCCCGACCCCTGACCCCTGACCCTTGACCCCCCGACCCCTGACCCCTGACCCTTGCTACCTGGGCGTACTTGAAGGCCATGTTCATGGCTCTGTTGCTGCCCCCGGATTCTTGCCGATGTCGGCCAGCATGAAGGACAAGTCTCCGACGCACTTGGCGGCCAGGGAGGGGTCTGCCAGGAGCCTGGAGGGGGACGGGGGCTTCAGCTCCTGGATACGCTTCATGGTGCGGCCGTCAAGCTTCTTCTCTCTCCACCAGTGCCAAACACCACCCTTCAGCAGAGCTGCAACATAGGAGCAGGCTGGATATCTGTCTGTCTGTCTGTGTGTGTGTGTGTGTGTGTGTGTGTGTGTGTGGTGTGTGTGTGTGTGTGTGTGTGTGTCTGTGTGTGTGTCTGACTGTCTGTCTGTCTGCCTGTGTGTCTGTGTGTCTGTCTGTCTATATGTGTGTGTGTCTGTCTGTGTGTCTGTCTGTCTGTCTGTCTGTCTGTCTGTCTCTCTCACTCACTTTGAGTCTATCTGTACGCCTATCCTATATGTTACCCTTTCCACTAGTTACTTTAACCACAAGTTACTCTATCCACTAGTTACTCTATCCACTAGTTACTTTAACCACTAGTTCCTCTATCCACTAGTCCAACACCCAGCCTGTAACATCTGCACACATGATTACAGTAAGAGAAAAGTCGTCAGAAACCCTTAATATGGGATTTCCGCTGAGCAGGAAAGAAAATCTGTGAAAATCAGTAAATCCCTGATTGTCATCTGTCCTCTGGCCTGTGTGTCTCACCAGCCTCCTCCTTCCTGGTCTTAGAGGAGTTCAGATCGAACAGGCTCCCACAGAGCTTGCGTAAGCGCTGGATGCAGTCGTCCATGTCCGTCGTGGAGGAAGCCAGCTTGTTCTCCACTTCCTGTATCCACTCTGGGGTGATTTCTCTGCTGCTTCACCCTCCTGCTTCGTCCCCTCCAGCATCAGCAGGGACTCCTCTGGGAGGGGAGGGGGGAGGGAGAGGGAGGGGTGAGGGGGGAGGGGGGGTGGGGGAGGGTGGGAGAGGGAGGGAGGGAGGGGAGGTGGAGGGAGGGAGGGCGTCGCGGGCTGGGCGTGCCTTTAACGCGGGGACCAAGGCCGGGAGTCCTGGGTTGGGTGGTGAGCGGGGGGGTGGGGGTTGGGGATCACGGAGGGAGCCCCGGGGGGGGGGGGGCGGGTGGGGCGCGGGTTCTGGCGGGCCCGGCGGGGGCGGGGGCGGGCGGTGCGGGCCGTGCGTGGGCGTGGCGGTTACGGTTGCTCTTCATTTGTGCCATGGCTTCGTGGTGCGCTGGTGGCGGGGCCTCTGAGGGCTGGGCGGAGACGTGCCCGGGCACTCGGGCGTCGTTTCCCGGGCGGTCGTGGGAGTGCGGAGGGCGTTCCGATCCTCGGCTGTGCGCGACGTGGGTCGGTGCGTGCGTAATCGGGCGGACGGTGGTCGGTGCTCGGTTTCGGTCGGGCCGAGCTAGGGGGGTTACAGTATGGAGAGAGATGTGTTAGAGAGAGAGAGAGTGAGAGATGCCAGAGCGGAGCACGAGAGACATCGAGAGGGACAAGGTAGAGAGACATAGAGAGACAACGAGAGAGACAGGCTAGATGAGAGGTGAGAGACAAGAAAGTTGGTAAGTAGGAGGGGGGTAATGAACGAAGGAAGGGGACGACGTGGATGGTTTCCTGGAAATTGTAGGACGAGTGATGGTCGCCTCAGTTGCTCACGGTGTAGTACCTAAGATTCGATTCATGTAGTGACCTCACGGTTGTCACTCAAAAATACAAATACACCTCCAATAAAATACCCCAGCTTCCGACATTGGCCACAGCAGATTAAGGTAATGACAAAAACAATTTTGTTGATCATTTTAAGCAACAACAAAAGGAACATAAATGGTCCTTTCAGAGCATAAATTTGAATATGGACCTAGACAAAGCAGATGTAATGTTGACTACTGACCAACTGCAGTACATAGGGTAATAGAGATACCTGAGAGATAGCAAAGGAGAGACAATAGTGGACCGGATGGAACCCAACAGATTTGTAGATACGACCAGATTCCACTGAAGAAAGATACTAAAGAGTTACGATTGACCTCTTGGGAATGCGACGACACCATGGGCACAACAAAAGCAGGGCAGAGAACCTAAAGCTGGAAAGGTCAAAGTCGACCGTCGCAGGAGCTACGCCTCTGCGCTCTTTCCCCCTCGTCGTGCTTGGGGCTCCCTACTGCTTTTCGTCTTCCTTCCCTTCCCCCCGCCCGCCTTTTTCCTTTCCCCCCCCCCCCCCCTTTCCCTACCCCGCCAACTCTCCGTTCTTCTTTTCCTTCGTGCTGCTTCCTCTCATTCCCTTTTCTCCTCTCCCATCTCTCTCTTCGTCTTCTCTCTCTCCTTCTTATCTCCATTTTTCTTTTCTTCGCTCCTTCTTCTTTCTTCTGTCCTCTGCTTCCTTTCTTCTTCTGCTTTGTGCTTCTCTCCTGTCTCTTATTTTCTCGCTCCTCTTGTCCTCATCCCCGCCACCTCCATTTTTTACAGAGAACAAGTACCTCAGGAGGGTGTTGAGCTCTGTGCTGGCTGAATTCTCCCGCTAGATTCAACATTTCTTGGCGGTGATCTGGAAGCATAAATCTTGCTCCTTATCGACCACTCGTTGAATAAAGCGGACACCTTCCATCAGTGGTATTGGGCAAAGAGATCGTTCTTTCACTTCTCTTCCTCTTCCTTACCCTCTTATTGGAAACGATGCGAGCCCCCTAACCGGAGCCTCTCGTCCAGGTCGACTTCTGGTCCTCCTCCTCCTCCTCATCCCCATAATACCATCACGTCCGATTTGCAGCTCAATCTAACTCCTTCTGTCCTACCCCACAGAATCACCCTCACCCATCTTTGTCCCTGTACACTACATCGACTGTCCCGAATTGGATTCGGGTGCAACTGGGGGGGTGGGAGCTTCAGGCAGGTCTTGGGGGTGGAGCTTTCAGGGACTAGAAAGAAAAAAGAAATGGGGGGGGGGTGGAGCTGTTCATTACTCTGGGGGGGGATCTTCATACTCTGGGTGGGCTTCGAGGACTCTGGGGGGTTGATCTTCAGTACTTCTGGGGTGTTGATCTTTCAGCACTCTGGGGGTGAGCTTTCATTTGACTGCTTGGGGGGTTGGAGCTTCAGGACTCTGGGGGGTGGAGGCTCAGACTCTGGGGGGGTTTGGGGGGTGCTTCATGGGACTCTGGGGGGTGGAGCTTCAGGACTTCTGGGGGGTGGGGTGTGAGCTTGCAGTACTCTTGGGGTTGTTGTGGGGTGGTTGTTGTTGAGCTTTCCAAGTTACTTCTTACTATTGTGTGGTGTGGAGCTAGTCTGCACTCTGGGGGGTGGAGCTTCGTACTCTGGGGGGTGGAGCGACAGCACCCTGTGGTTCTGCAGGCTCTCTGTGGTTCGGGTTCCCTAGCGAGAAACTTCTCCTCGAGGTTTACACTCGCAATACTGCTCCTATAAACCATATACAAGTTATACACACACTAAGCTGACTGCTCCTATATAACCCTTCTACCAAGACAGTATACAACACACACACTAGCCTACTGCTCCTATCAAAGCCAATATTATACAAGTTATACACACACTAGCGCTACATGCTGTACTGCTCCTTATAAAAACATATACAGTTATAAAACACACCTAGCCTACTGCTCGTTATAACCATATACAAGTTATACACACACTAGCGCTAACTGCTCCTATAACCATATCACGTTATACAAATACACAACACTAGCCTACTGCACCTTATAAACTAAACTATAGCCTAAACATATATACTGTATAATACCACACGCTCCTAAGATATCGTGTAGTTTTAGGCATTAGGACTTAGATTTAATAATTCAAAGCCCTTCAGTTCTGCATCAAGTCACAAAATGCTATTTCAGTAGTGACTATAGTAGTATTCAGTGTTGGGTCTGCGCCGTGAGATAATAATGACACACTGTTGCTGACCCAGAATGTACATCGATTACGTCGTCAACACGGCCGCTTTCAGACCGAGTATGACGTAGCAGTCAGGTGTTCAACGCACGCGCTCTGCTATGGGCGTATGTCGGACGCAGTGATTCAAACAAACCGAACTATGCAGACTGCCACGCTGTAGACTGAATGATCCTGTTAGCCGTTGAGGATCGGTTAGCTGCTTAAACACCCGTACAGCGACAAGCTTCGGTCTGTCGCTAGTGAACCGAGTGCTAACATCGCGTGATTGTATGCCGCGTCAAATTATACACATCACATGTTCAGACATGACATAACCTACCTAGAGACAGATGATCAGGAAAGTGTCGTGACCCGCACAGATTGTGAACGCAAATGAGAGCTGGCAATGTTTCGCGCGCTTTGACTTCATCAAAGCACGCTACTTATGGAGTAAGTTTACTCACTAAAGTTACTAAAACAATAAATAATCGTTTTCCACCTCAAGTCCGCTCCGGAAAAATCATACCGTGATGAGCTGACAGAACCGCAAATCTACATGTTTACGCTACTATTGAAACTCGTGTTTACACTGAGGTCATAGACTTGACATATATCAGCTTTAGAGTTGAGATAAAAGACCAAGGACAAGGGTGATTTG
>CAEFZP010002664.1:0-2500 GCA_903064625.1 Mallotus villosus
AGGCTGGTTCTAAGCAGGTCACAGGCTGGTTCTAGGATGCCCTCGTTCCTAAGCAGGTCAGAAGGGGTCTAGGCTGGCTCTAAGAAGGTCCGGCTGGTTCTAAAAACAGGTCAGGCTGGTTCTAGGCGGTTCTAGCAGGTCCCGATGGTTTGTATGCTGTTTGAAGCGCAGCTTGGCCTGTAGCAGGATATCTGGGTGGTGGTGGTCCCCTGTGTGCCTTGGGGGTACCACTGACAGGCAGCAACCGGGGGAGGCGAAGATGGTGGTCCAACACGCAAGTGTTAGCTCGACACCCACTCTCCGGTCGCTGTCTGTTCTGTCTGTTGTGTGTGTGTACTGGTGGGTGGTGTGTGTGTGTGTTGTGTGGTGTGGGCCCTCCCTCCCCCGACCAGTGTGAGTGCCGTGTTGTGTTGCAGCAGGAATAGCTAACCTAAAGACTTTAGTCTGCAGTGGAGGGGACATGATGGATGGTGTGGCAGGACCAAAGAGCACAAAAAAAAAAAAAAACAAAAAAAAAAAAAAATACTCCAACAAACAAAAAAAAAAAATAAAACAAAAAAAAAAAAAAAAAAAAAACACAAAAAAAAAAAAAAAAAAAAAAAAAAAAAAAAAAACAAAAAACAAAAAAAAAAAAAAACACCAAAATACACAAAAAAAAACAAAAAAAAAAAAAAAAAAAAAAAAAAAAAAACAAAAAAAAAAAACAAACCCCCCCAAACAAAAAAAAACAAAAACACACAAACAACAAACAAACACAAACACCACAACAAACACACCCCCCAACACAACAAACACTACACACACACCACCACCCCAACCACACCCCCCCCCACACACACACACAACACCCCCCCCACACACACACACCAGCCTCTACCTGTTGTGAACCTTTGGTAAGCTGGTCCAGGTTGTCTCAGGAAGGAGATCTTCTGTTTCTGAGTGCTGTAGCCCCCACAGTTCATCAGCACCCCCCTCTGAACTCTGGAGGAGAGAGAGACAGAGAGAGAGAGAAGACGAGAGAGGGGGGGTGAATAATGAAATATTAATGGGTCTAGTTCTAGTTAGGATGTATCAGTTAGTCCCGTACTCCTCTTTTGACCCCGAATCGTGACCGGGTCTGAACCAACGCGCTTTCTCAAGTTGATGGAGGGTCTGGGTTCACGGGCCTCCAAGAGAGAGGGGGGAGAGAGGAGGAGAGAGAGGAGAGAGCGAGGAGGAGGAATGTGCAGAGGGGAGAGAGAGGAGGAGGAGGAGAGGAGAGCGGAGCATGCCAGAGGGAGCCCAGCAGAGAGGAGAGGAAGAGGGGCAGAGAGGAGAGGAGGAGGGAGAGAGGAGGGAGAGAGAGAGGAGGGAGAGAGGAGGAGGAAGAGGGGAGAGAGGAGGAGGAGGAGAGAGGCGAGGGAGAGGCGCGAGGGGAGAGAGGAGGATGGAGAGGGAGATGAGAGAGAGAGGAGAGGAGGGAGAGAGGAGGGAGAGAGGAGGGAGAGAGGAGGAGGAGAGGGGGATGAGAGAGAGGCGGAGGGAGAGGATTGGAGGGAGAGAGGAGGGAGCGAGAGAGGAGGAAGAGGGGAGAGAGGAGGAGGAGGGGAGAGGAGAGGAGGGAGAGGAGAGGGCGAGAGGAGAGAGGGGAAGAGGGGAGAGAGGAGGAGGAGGTGGAGTAGGAGTGATAGGAGCAGGAGAGGAGGGGGGAGAGAGGAGGGCGAGGAGGAGGAGGAAGGAGAGGGGAGAGAGGAGGGAGAGGAGGAGGAGGAAGGGGGAGAGAGGAGGGAGAGAGGAGGAGGAAGAGGGGAGGAGAGAGGAGGGGAGGAGAGGAGGAGGGAGGAGGAGGAGGAGAGAGTGGGAGAGAGGAGAGGAGGGAGAGAGGAGGGAGCGGGAGAGGGGGGAGAGAGGAGGGAGAGAGGAGGGAGAGAGGAGGGAGAAGGAGAGAGGTTAACAGGCAGATGTGTCTCTCAGGGGAGATGAGGTAGATGGAGAAGGGAGGAACCCTCACCACAGTCTCCTCCAGCCCTTTAAGATCCTGCTTCGACTGCTCGTGACGTTCATGGAGAAATCTGAGAGGGGGAGAGGGAGAGGGGGAGGGGGAGGGGGAGGGGGAGGGGGGAGGGGGAGGGGGAGGGGGAGAGAGGGAGAGGGAGGGAGAGGAGAGGGAGAGGGAGAGGGAGAGGGAGAGGGAGAGGGAGAGGGAGAGGGAGAGGGAGAGGGAGAGGGAGAGGGAGAGGGAGAGTCAGTGTGTGTACTACAGTTAGGTCAACCTCCAAGGGCCAACCTCCAGTCTAGGACACTTAAACCCAGTAGAACCCAGGAACAAGACAGTAGAGCCTAGTGTACTCCAGTAGAACCCAGTAGAACCCAGTAGAACCCAATAGAGGCCAGTAGAGGCCAGTAGAGGCCAGTAGAGGCCAGGTACGCACGTGAGCTCCTCCAGCTGCAGGCTCTTCAGGTGGTCCTGGGTCCTGAGGCGCTCACACTCAGTCCTCAGGTGATCCAACTGCAGCGCAAC
>CAEFZP010002664.1:5000-16128 GCA_903064625.1 Mallotus villosus
CAGGTCCTTCATCAGGCTGTTCAGCACCTCGGCGATGCGCTTCCTCTGACGCACGCTCACTTCCTGGATACGAGACAGCTCCTTCTCCACGGTAACGAGGTGAGCCTGAGAGGAGAGCAGAGAAGCAGCCATGCTGGTTTGTAAATATCATCTGAGTGACCATACGCTGCTGGGACCACTCAACCAATCAAGAGGTCAGATCAGAGCATCGATGGATAGATGATTCACTTCTGACCAGCATCATTACTGATCAATGAGATACAGAGAGAAGGGGAGGGGGAGGGGGCAGAAGGAGAGGAGGAGAGGGGGAGAAAGAGAGAGAGAGAAGACAGCGAGAGGGAGGAAGAGAGGGAGACGAGAGAGAGAGAGAGAGGGAGAGAGGGAGAGAGGGGAGAGCGAGAGAGAGAGGGAGACGAGAGACGAAGCGAGAGGGAGGGAGAGAGGGAGGAGAGAGACGAGAGGGGGGGAGGGAGGGAGAGTAAAGAGAGAGAAGGGAGAGGGGGGGGAGGGAGGGAGGGAGGAAAAAGAGGGAGAGAGAGAGAGAAGGGGAGAGAGAGAGAGAGAGGGAGAGAGAGAGATAGAGAGAGAGAGACGAGAGAGAGAGAGAGAGATGAGAGGGAGAGGAGAGAGAGAGAGAGAAAGAGAGATAGAGAGAGAGAGACAGAGAGAGAGAGAGACTGGATCTCTCACCATCTTCCTGGCCAGTTCCTCGGCCAGCAGCTTGTTCTGCTGACTCTTCTGCTCTGCTTCTTGGCTCTTCTGGTCGTAGCTGACGGCCAGCTCCTCCAGAGCCTGCAGCACCTCCCTCACCTCCGCTCTGGCACACTCGCTCTCCTGCTGCAGACGGCCAGCTCCACTGCACCTTCTCCCCCGCACCCTGGGACGACGCCAGCACCCTGAGGGGAGGAGGTGGAAGGTATGGAGGGAGGGGGATAGGGAGGAGGTGGAGGGAGGAGGGAGGGGGATAGGGAGGAGGTGGAGGGAGGAGGGAGGGGGATAGGGAGGAGGTGGAGGGAGGAGGGAGGGAGGGGGATAGGGAGGAGGTGGGAGGGAGGAGGGAGGGAGGGGGAGTAGGGAGGAGGTGGAGGGGGTGGAGCAGGGAGGCAGGGAGGGAGGGGGATAGGGAGGAGGTGGAGGGGGTGGTGAAGGGAGGAGGCAGGGAGGGAGGGGGATAGGGAAGAGGTGGGAGGGGGTGGAGGGAGGGAGGCAGGGAGGGAGGGGGATAGGGAGGAGGGTGGAGGGGGGTGGAGGGAGGAGAGGCAGGGAGGGAGGGGGATGGGGAGGAGGTGGGTGGAGAGTGGAGGGAGGAGAGGCAGGGAGGGAGGGGGATAGGGAGGAGGTGGAGGGGGTGGAGGGAGGAGAGGCAGGGAGGGAGGGGGATAGGGAGGAGGTGGAGGGGGTGGAGGGAGGAGAGGCAGGGAGGGAGGGGGATAGGGAGGAGGTGGAGGGGGGTGGAGGGAGGAGGAGGAGGCAGGGAGGGGGGATAGGGAGGAGGTGGAGGGGGGTGGAGGGAGGAGAGGCAGGGAGGGAGGGGGGATAGGGAGGAGGTGGAGGGGGTGGAGGGAGGAGAGGCAGGGAGGGAGGGGGATAGGGAGGAGTGGAGGGTGGAGGGAGGAGGCAGGGAGGGAGGGGGATAGGGAGGAGGTGGAGGGGGTGGAGGGAGGAGGCAGGGAGGGAGGGGGATAGGGAGGAGGTGGAGGGGGTGGAGGGAGGAGAGGCAGGGAGGGAGGGGGATAGGGAGGAGGTGGAGGGGGTGGAGGGAGGAGAGGCAGGGAGGGAGGGGGATAGGGAGGAGGGTGGAGGGGGTGGAGGGAGGAGGCAGGGAGGGAGGGGGATAGGGAGGAGGTGGAGGGGTGGAGGGAGGAGAGGCAGGGAGGGAGGTGGATAGGGAGGAGGTGGAGGGGGTGGAGGAAGGAGGCAGGGAGGGAGGGGGATAGGGAGGAGGTGGAGGAGGTGGAGGGGGTGGAGGGAGGAGGCAGGGAGGGAGGGGGATAGGGAGGAGGTGGAGGGGGTGGAGGGAGGAGGCAGGGAGGAGGTGGAGGGAGAAGAGTAAATACATGACATTTCCTCATGTACGTATGTATGCGTACAGTATAGAGTGATGAGATATTTGACCTCTTCCTGGTCCAACATCTGCTCCTTCAGTTTCTCAACCAGCTGGCTCTGATGGTTGATCTCATCATCCTGAACACACACACACACGCACACACACAGATACACACACAGATACACACAAAGGGGGAGGGGTCAACCAATCAACCAACTTGATTAATTGTGAACAACTGTGATGTAACCAAACATCTTGTTGTGTATGTATGTGTGTAGTGTGTCACGGTCTGTGAGTGTGTGTGTCAGGGGTGTGTGTGTGTGTGTGGTGTGTGTGTGTTTGTGTCAGGGTCTGTGAGTGTGTGTGGTGTGTGTGTGTGAGACCTTGTCGTCCAGCTGCTTGTACAGCCTGCGTATCTCCACCTCGTACTTCTGCCTCTCCTCCTCTGAGATACGCACCACGATGGAGGAGGGGCTACACAGGCTGGGGGAGGGGGCTACAAGGGCTGGGGGCGGGGGCTGGGCATTCTGGGGGCGGGGATACAAGGGGTGGGGGCGGGGCTAGAGATGTCAAGGGGGCGTGTCCTTGTTGGCTGGTGCTCCCGGACTCTGCTGATCCTCTGGAGGCTCCTCACCTGATCGTGGAAGAGGGGGGAGGGAGAGGGGGAGCAGGAGGGAGGGGGGGAGAGGGGGAGAGGGGGAGGGAGGGAGAGGGGGAGAGAGAGGGGGAGGAGGAGGGAGGGGGGAGAAGAGGGGGGGGAGGAGGGAGGGAGGGAGGGAGGGAGGGAGGGAGGGAGGGGAGGGGGGGAGGAGGAGGAGGAGGGAGGGGGGGAAGAAGAGGGGGAGGAGGAGGGAGAGGGGAAGAAGAGGGAGAGGGAGGAGATGAGGAGGGGGGAGACCGGAATCATATTTATGACGTCATGCTGGGAATGGTAATCATCTTCATCTTCATTAATCAATACTTTCATGGACTCTAGAGTTTGTTTATGTGTTCATGTCATTTTAATTCCCTGTTTGCATTTGTCAAATCCATATTACTATTGACCCCGATCCTGTTGGGAATGTGTGTGTTACTCGTGTGTGTGTGTGTACTTGTGTGTGTGTGTGTTACTTGTGTGTGTGTGTTACTTGTGTGTGTGTGTGTCCCCAGGAGACTGTCAGAGTGAGTAATGTCTCCAGAGTGGAGAGGATACCACAGGGGCTGCTCGGCTGATAAACCAGGATGTGTGCGTGTACGTGTGTGTGAAGCTGTGTGTGTGTGTACTGTGTGTGAAGCTGTGTGTGTGGTGTACTGTGTGTGTGAAGCTGTGTGTGTGTGTGTGAAGCTGTGTGTGTGTGTACGTGTGTGTGAAGCTGTGTGTGTGTGTGTGTGAAGCTGTGTGTGTGTGTACGTGGTGTGTGAAGCTGTGTGGGTGTGTAAAGCTGTGTGTGTACGTGTGTGTGAAGCTGTGTGTGTACGTGTGTGTGTGAAGCTGTGTGGGTGTGTAAAGCTGTGTGTGTACGTGTGTGTGTGTGTGTACGTGTGTGTACGTGTGTGTGTGTGAAGCTGGTGTGTGTGTGTGTGTGAAGCTGTGTGTGTGTGTGTGTGAAGCTGGTGTGTGTGTGTGTGTGTGAAGCTGTGTGTGTGTGTGTGTGTGAAGCTGTGTGTGTGTGAAGCTGTGTGTGTGTGTACCTGAGCGGGGGCGTGTCAGCTGGCTCTCTGTGTGTGTGTGTTTGTGTGAAGCTGTGTGTGTGTTGTGTGTGTGAAGCTGTGTGTGTGTGTGTGTGTGTGGTGTGTGGTGTGTGGTGTGTGTGTGGTGTGTACATGAGTGGTGTGGTGTGTGTATGTATGTGTGTGTGTGTGGTGTGTGTGTATGTATGTGTGTGTGTGTGTGTGTGTGTGTGGGTGTGTGGTGTGTGTGTGTGTGAGTGTGTGTGTGTGTGTGTGTGTGTGTACCTGAGTGTGTCAGCTGGTTCTCCAGGATCAGCAGCTTCTCTCTCAGAGCTGTGTTCCTCTCCTTCTCCTTCTCGTACTTCCCCTTCCACTGCTCCGCCGTCAGCTCCAGGTTCACTGAGGCGCTGTTCCTGATGGTCTTAGCCTGGGGAGGGGGAGGAGGTGAGTGTGTGTGTCAGGGTCTGAGAGGGTGGGTTTTTCTGGGTTTTCAACATGAAGTGATCCTTGTACTGTATTGTGTGTTGTCTTTGTGTAGTGTCAGGTATGCTGTAGTATTTAAGATGGATCGAATGTGTTTTAATACTGTCCACAAACAAATTTCCCCTAGTGGGATCAATAAAATTGACTTGACTTGTGTGTGTCTGTGTGTGTGTGTGTGTTTGTCTGTCTGTGTGTGTCTGTGTGTGTGTGTCTGTGTGTGTCTGTCTGTGTGTGTCTGTGTGTGTCTGTGTGTGTCTCTCTGTGTGTGTGTGTGTCTGTGTGTTACCGTTGTCCAAACAGCAGAGTGGACTTGGTCTCTGCGTCGTTGTAGGATGAGGGGGAGCAGCAGATGAACATGGTGGTCCTGCAGTTCCCCCCCAGAGAGTCCTGCAGGATCCTGGTCATCTTACTGTCCCTGTAGGGCACATGGCTCTTCTACAGGGAGGGGAGGGAGGGAGGGGCAGGGGGGAGGGAGGGGAGGCAGGGGAGGGGAGGGGAGGGAGAGGAGAGGAGGGGGGAGGGGAGGGGAGGTGGGGAGGGGAAGGGAAGGGAAGGGAAGGGAAGGGAGGGGAGGAGAGGAGAGGAGAGGAGAGGAGAGGAGAGGAGAGGAGAGGAGAGGAGAGGAGAGGAGAGGAGAGGAGAGGAGAGGAGAGGAGAGAGGGACAAAGAGAGGTCAGCCCTTCAGCGGAAGCAGACATGGTGATTTTCTTCCTCTATTTCCACTAGTGACGGTGTGTGTGTGTGTGTGTGTGTGTGTGTGGTGTGTGTGTGTGTGGGTGTGTGTGTGTGTGTGTACCGTTCCCTCAGCCAGGGCAGAGATGACGTTCCCCAGGGCTGACAGAGACTTGTTGATGTTCTTGGCTTCATCCAACACGGCTCCCTCCGCTCCCGTCTTACTGACCTGTAACACACACACACACACCAAACACACACACACACCACACACACAAACGCACACGTTGAACACACACCAATCCATCACTTTCTAATCCTGGTCCTACCCAGTATCACCCACTGCTTGTGTGTGTGTGTATTAGAGCCCGACCGATATATCGGTGGGCCGATATTATCGGCCGATATTAGGCTTTTCCACACTATCGGTATCTGTATTTATAATGGCCGATTAATGAATATTTGTTCATTTTTATTTTGATTATTGTGTTTTTGTTCAAAGGACTTTGAGTTTCATATCTTAAGTTTGTATTTTTATACATTTTTTTAATCAGAAACTGTATTATCATATTATTTTAGTGAGGAAATAATAACAGGAGTCAGGTGGCTAAGTAGTTAGGGAATCGGCTATTAATCAGAGGGTTGCTGGTTCGATTTCCGGCCGTGTCAAATGACGTTGTGTCCTTGGGCAAAGGCACTTAACCCTACTTGCCTCTGGGAATGTCCCTGTACTTAGTTGCTCTGGATAAGAACTTCTGCTAAAAGTGACTAAATGTGAACTACAAATAACTACTGTTAGGGAAATCAGTTTGTTTTGTTACGCGTTTCTGGATTTTTTTGATCATTTTTTATATCGGCCGATATCGGAATATCGGATTTTTAAATCACCAAATATTTGTAGCGGTATGGGCTTTAAAAATCCTTTATCGGTCAGGCTCTAGTGTGTATGTGTGTATCTGTGTGTATATATGTGTGTGTGTGTGTGTGTGTGTGTGTGTGGTCACCTTCTCGCTGCCAGCCAGGTCCACCAGGTAGAGTTTCCCACACAGCTTCTGTTCCGTCTCCACGTGCTCCTGCTTGATGCTGATCAGGAAGATGCTGTGACTGCGGGAGCTGTGCTCGTTCATGTCTGGGGAGGGGGGGGGAGGGGGGGAGGAGGGGCGGGGGGGGGAGGGGAGGGGGGAGGAGACGACAGGAGGAGAGGGGGTTGAACTTGTGTCCTTTTGGATGTGTTCTGAAGAAGTGTGAGTGAGTGTGTGAGTGTGTGTGACTCACTGGTAACAGCGACGTGACGGTTGGCTTTGCCCTCGTCGATGAGGTCCATCACTTCTCTGGACTGGACACAAAGCGCTCAGTGCAACCCTGACACACACACACACACACACACACGCCCACACACACCACACACACCATCACACACACACACACACACGTGCCCCACACACACACACACACGTGCCCACACACACACACACGCTGCCCACACACACACACACACGTGCCCACACCACACGCATCCACACAAACAAAACAGCACACGAAACAGTACAACACGTTCAGTGTTGTTGTGACAGTCACAGAGCTATGCTTCAGTTCACTTGACAACAGCTGTCGTGTGATCTTCAAACTAGGTCGATGGATGTAGACTGTGTCGTGGATGATAATGTGTCGTGGATCTAGTGTGTGTGGTGTATGTGTCGTGGTTACTGTGTCTTGGGTCTACTGTGTGTGGGTGTACGTGTGTCGTGGATTCTGTGTTGTGGTCTACGTGTGTATGATCTGCTGTGTGTGTGTCGTACTGTCGTGGATTGAAACTGTCGTGATCTAGCTGTGTTGTGGATCTAACGTGGTCATGGGGATCTCTGTGTCGTGGATCTAACTGTGTCGTGGATCTAACTGTGTCGTGGATCAACTGTGTCGTGGATCTAACTGTGTCGTGGATCTAACTGTGTCGTGGATCTACTGTGTCGTGGATCTAACTGTGCGTGGATCTTACTGTGTCGTGGATCTAACTGTGTCGTGGATCTAACTGTGTCGTGGATCTAATTGTGTCGTGGATCTAACTGTGTCGTGGATCTAACTGTCGTGGATCTAACTGTGTTGTGGATTTAACTGTGTTGTGGATCTAACGTGTCGTGGATCTAACTGTGTTGTGGATTTAACTGTGTTGTGGATCTAACTGTCGTGGATCTAACTGTGTTGTGGATCTAACTGTGTTGTGGATCTAACTGTCGTGGATCTAACTGTGTCGTGGATCTAACTGTGTCGTGGATCTAACTGTGTCGTGGATCTAACTGTGTCGTGGATCTAACTGTGTCGTGGGATCTAACTTTGTCGTGGATCTAAATGTGTTATGGATCTAACTGTGTTGTGGATGCAGTCTTTTGGCATATAACAGGATCTCCAGTGAAACAGAGAAGAGACTGCTTTAGAGTAGGCACACACACATACACACTCATGCACTCTCACATACACACTCACACACTCACCTTCACATAGGGAACACGGTTCCGGTCTTCATGCACCGCAAGGTTGGTCTTCGTCACTAGGAGACAAGATTCGCCATTAGGTCATCACGCATGGACCAATCACAACACATTAAAACTCTGGATTCTGAGTCATGATGACTTCGTTGTTCCAACCTTCAAAGGGTTCAAAAACCTTTTTTTCCCCAAAACCTTTTTTCGACCTTTCAAAAACCTTTTCTCAACTCCTTTTCCAAAGTATTTTTTCAACCTTTAAAAACGTTTTTCTAAATTGTTTTCAAATGTTTAAAACTTCCGCAATTTTTTTCTCCAATTTCGTTTTTAACCTTTAGAATGTTTTAGTTTGCCACACGTGACGTGAAAGAGAACAGAGAAGTATGGAAGCAAATCAGTGCCATAATGTTTTGAATTTTAAAAGGCATCGAATATTAATATTGAAATTTAAACACTGAATTCTCATCTGAATATATTTCAATGTAAAATAAAATTCAGGTTGCTCAAATTCGAGCCTAAAAAAGTCGATCTTAAAAAATTCAACCATACAAAATTAGACCCTATCAAATTTGAGCTGAACGTTTTCCAGCTGAAAAAATTTGACCCCAAGAAATTCGAGCCAAAAAAATTCCAGCTGAAAAAAATTGAGCCAAAAAATATCATGCCAAAAAAATTTCGAGCCTATAAAATTTGAGCCAAAAATGTTCCAGCTGATAAAAATCTGATTTTTTACATCCGGGATATCAAGGACAGGTAGAGCAATCAAGCTCCAATCCAGGGGCCTGAGGAGAGAGTTCCGGGTTTAGAGGGGCCTGAGGAGGGAGGCGCTGCAGTTGGATAGGTCAGAAGTTGGTTTGATTGCATTGATGCTCGATGCTCTACCTGTCCTTGATATCCCGGATGTTAAAAATCTGATTTTTTGAAGCTCGAAATTGTTCAGGTCGAATTTGATAGACTCGAATTTTTGAGGCTCAAATTTTATAAACTCAATTTTTTCAGCTGGAATATTTTCGGCTCGAATTTGATAGGCTCGAATTTTTGTGGCTCGAAATTTTTCAGCTGGAAAATTTTCGGCTCGAATTTGATGATCGATTTTTGGTCGAATTTTATAGGCTACATTTTTTGGGGCAACATTTTTTTCAGATGGACATTTTTCGGCTCGAATTTGATAGGATCGAATTTTTGAAGGTCAATTTTTTTTCCGCTCGCATTTGATAGGATCGAATTTTGAGGCTCAAATTTTTTCAGCTCGAAAATGTTAGGCTCGAATTGATAGGGTCGAATTTTTGGGGGTTTCATTTTTTAAGATCGAATTTCTTAGGCTCGAATTTGAGCAACCTGAATTTTATTTTACATTGAAATATATTCAGATGAGAATTCAGTGTTGTTTAAATTTCAATATTAAGTAGTCGATGCCTTTTAAAATTCAAAACATTATGGCACTGATTTGCTTCCATAGAGAAGCCTAAAACAGAGTAAAAAAGAGTAGAATATAGTAGAGTCCTCATCAAGTAGCCTACTCATCAATAATGCAAAGTTTTTTTCCCAAAATATTGTTTAAACATATGACCCTTGTTTTCCACACAAAACTTTATTTTTTATTTTTTTACTTAAGTACAGTAACAAAGTATTCGTACTTGGTTCCTTCCCATCTGCTTCAGACTCACTCACCATCCAGCAGGTCTCTGATCTTGTCCATGTAGATCTCAAAATAGGACACCTGGCAAGAAGAGCAGCCATGAACACTCACATCATATCTAGATATTATTATATATAACCTGTTAGTTATATAACACTACAGTATTATATACAGAGAGAGGGATGGAGAGAGGGGGAGGGAGAGACAGAGAGGGGGGGAGATATATATTAACCTGTTAGCTATATAACACTACAGTATATAACATCTATATTATAACCTGTTACTTATATAACACTACAGTATATAACATCTATATATTAACCTGGTCCTGTTAGCTATATAACACTACAGTATATAACATTTATATATTATAACCTGTTAGCTATATAACACTACAGTATATAACATCTATATATTATAACATGGTGGTTAAATAATACTACAGTGTAGACATCTATATATATAAACATGTTAGTTATATAACACTACAGTATATATCATCTATATATTAACCTGTTAGCTATATAACACTACAGTATATAACATCTATATATTAACCTGTTAGCTATATAACACTACAGTATATAACATCTATATATTAGAACCTGGTGGTTAAATAACACTACAGTATATAACATCATATACATATAACCTGGTTGGTTATATAAACTACAGTGTAGACATCTATATATTATAACCTGGTAGTTAAATAACGCAAACAGTATACATATATATATTATAACCTGGTAGTCATATAACACTACAGTGTAGACATCGCTGGTGTGTGTGACTGTCCCACAGGGTGTTTCACTAGTGTGTGTGTGTGTTCATCTCTAGTGTGTGGTGTGTGTGTTCATCCTAGTGTGTGTGGTGTGTGTTCATCACTAGTGTGTGTGTGTGTGTTCATCTGTAGTGTGTGTGTTCATCACGTTCAGCAAGCAGCTTTTGATGAGTCAGAGAAAGTGAGGAAGTTCCGGGCTCTAGCTGCTTGTGTGAGCCAGGACAGCTGAGGTGCTGAGGGTGAGGTGCTGAGGGCTGGGGTGAGGTGCTGAGGGCTGGGGTGAGGGCTGGGGTGAGGTGCTGAGGGCTGGGGTGAGGTGCTGAGGGCTGGGGTGAGGTGCTGAGGGCTGGGTGAGGTGCTGAGGGCTGGGGTGAGGTGCTGAGGGCTGGGGGTGAGGTGCTGAGGGGTGGGGTGAGGTGCTGAGGGCTGGGGTGGAGGTGCTGAGGGCTGGGGTGAGTGCTGAGGGCTGGGTGAGGTGACTGAGGGTTGGGTGAGGTGCTGAGGGACTGGGGGTGAGGTGCTGATGGTTGGGGTGAGGGCTGGAGGTGGGTGAGGTGCTGAGGGCTGGGGGTGAGGTGCTGAGGGCTGGGTGAGGTGCTGAGGGCTGGGGTGAGGTGCTAGGGCTGGGGTGAGGTGCTGAGGGCAGGGGTGAGGTGCTGAGGGATGGGTGTGAGGTGCTGAGGCTGGGGTGAGGTGCTGATGGGCTGGGGTGAGGTGCTGAGGGCTGGGGTGAGGTGCTGAGGGCAGGGGTGGAGGTGCTGAGGGCTGGGGTGAGGTGCTGAGGGCTGGGGTGAGGCTGCTGGGGTGAGGTGCTGAGGGCTGGGTGAGGTGCTGAGGGCTGGTGTGAGTGCTGAGGGCTGGGGTGAGGGCTGGGGTGAGGTGCTGAGGGCTGGGGTGAGGTGCTGAGGAGGTGCTGAGGGCTGGGGTGAGGTGCTGAGGCTGTGGGTGAGGTGCTGAGGGATGGGGTGAGGGCTGGGGTGAGGTGCTGAGGGCTGGGGTGAGGTGCTGAGGCCTGGGGTGAGGGCTGGGGTGAGGTGCTGAGGGCTGGGGTGAGGTGCTGAGGGCTGGGGTAGAGGGCTGGGGTGAGGTGCTGAGGGCTGGGGTGAGGTGCTGAGGGCTGGGTGAGGGCTGGGGTGAGTGCTGAGGGCTGGGGTGAGGTGCTGAGGGCTGGGGTGAGGGCTGGGTTGAGGTGCTGAGAGGCTGTGTGAGGTGCTGATGAGGCTGGGTGTGCTGAGGCTGGGGTAGGTGCTGAGGGCTGGGTGAGGTGCTGCTGAGCTGGGGTGAGGTAGGTGCTGAGGCTGGGGTGAGGTGCTGAGGCATGGGGTGAGGTTGCTGAGGTGAGGTGTGAGGGCTGGGTGAGGTGCTGAGGGCTGGGG